>VMBQ01003466.1:6958-43183 GCA_007657795.1 Dreissena rostriformis
GATGATAATAAAATATAATGAAAGGTTATTATATATCATGAATTTCTATATACTTAACTGGAGAAATTAAGAGATGTTAATAACACTGTATATCACAGGTTTTGTTGTTTTTAAACAATAGTATGTAAAATGTGTCGGCCATCATTTTTTTTTTAAATAAATAAAATAATTTCAAAAAAAGATATCATACTTACAGTTTAAATGGAAGAATGCAATACTTAATAAAACCAAAACCGTAAAATAAATTATAAGTTAACTTTTTTCAGTAATAATAAAGAATCATTCATTTTATACATACAAATTCAACACCTGAACTCATAAAGATATGAATATGGTTATTCACAACATATGCCAGACAACCATGTTTATTGTACAGACACATTTTGACTGACTATTTACAGAGAAGGTGTAATCCACATACAAAAAACATGCAATATATAGATTATGAAACAAATTTATAATGACCGACATTTAATTTATATAATACAGAAATTTTGCCACACATGCAACGCTAAGCTATTTGAGTCAGGCGCAAAAATGCCCTTAAACATGTAGATGTTCTCCCGACCGACAATATGCTATTCTCCTAATTTGCAACCCTGGACACTACTGAGTAGCTCTCCTAAATTGTGGTCAATTGTATCACTGCCATACTGACTTAAATATTTCCGCAAGATGAAAATGTCTAACAAAAAAGCAACAATATGTTAAATAATTAAATTGAATTACTTTGCAGGCTCATTATTTGTATAATCTATTACAATACAATAAATTATATTTGAGGTCAGCTGGCAGGTTATAAGTTATAAACATTTTAATATAAGTGCCCATGTACGCAGAATTTAGATTTCATTTGGATTTTAGAAATACAATGTATAGCAAACAGTGCTACACATGTTGTGTAGATGACAATAATTTGACCAGAATATAATATATATACTATTAACAGTGTGTTGGTGTCCATTTGTGTAACAGTATAAGATTCATTGAATGATTTTTATCAAATCATGACAAGTGTATTCTTATTAAAATGATGACGATAATTTAGTTTAAAGTCCTAGTTTAAACAGACTGATAGGAAAGATGTCAACAAATCATGGTTGCTGGGGTCGGTTACAAATGAACTACATCTGCATCTTAAATTATTTCGCTTGTATTTGTTAAGACATCAGATTTAAAAGTTATCATGTTACTTGTGTCGAAATGGTTTTAGTTCAGTATAAAAAGCACATGCAATACTTAAAGTGGCCGAATTAGTCTAATAGTAATAAATAAGACGTTGAACGCGCCGAATGTCGTTGTACATTAAGTAAATAACTGCAGTAAATTTGAACGTAAATTTTAATTGTATAACTTTGCACATGTAGTATTTTGCATAGAATGACATGTGTCTATTGCAATAATATTTAAATAAGGAAAAGAATCGTTGCTCGATCTTACTATATATACCTTGATATGTCTGACTGTTTTCATGGCCATGATTTTGTTTGTTTATATTCCGCTGCGCATGCGCAGTCCTCTGTTTTTCCGATTTATCTGACGAATCTCATGGTCTGACAAAATTCACGCTACACCGGCTTTGGCGTGTGCGTTTGCGACTGAATGTGGTCGAATTGTTCTTGTTAATATCCCAGTGATTAGTAATTTAATTGAATATTGATTATTATAAGAAATAATTATACCGTTGCTTATCACAACTTCATCTTGTATAAAAAACACAGTATTTTACACACATAAGGGTACAATATGGATATTACATCTGTTCTGTCATGTCCTAAACACGCCCGTGCTCGATGATGATTTACATTGTTCAAACGGTTAATCCTTACACTTACTAACACTTACTAATGATATGTTTGGGATTAACGGATAATCATGTCTGATTGAACGGATTTACAACTGTGTTTTACTTTGACAATTAAAAATCGCAATAATTTGTATCCACATATTACGTTCATAATCTCTGACTAATTTGTTAATAACACAATTTGTACGGTTATAGGGGGATTTCTAAACATTCTTTGATATCTGATATGATCCTTTTATTCATTTCCTCTTTTGTCTGTTGATTTCCTTATGTTGGTGTTACAGTTCTTCTAAGATTTGATATAAAATCTTCTGTATATACGTTGCAATTTTATCTTTCAAACATATATTTTAAAACAACAACAGTAAATTTATGTATGTATTTATTTGACCTTGCAGTCAAGGATAACCCATGAAAGTGCAAGCACTTAATTCCAATGGGGTCCTTTGGTTTTGCTAAAGAGACAGCAAGTAGAAGAGACAGTATTTAGATACAAGGAATCCGGGTGCGATACCCTAGCTCTTTGCGAATAGATACCTTGGTTCTTTTACGTGTTCAGTGTATAGCACCGATACACCCGAGAATTGCCTGGGTTTCATACCAGTACATCTCTAGTTGGGTGGGAAACACTTGAAGAATTTCTGAAATTTCCAGTGCCCCGGCCAGGAATCGAACTGGGGACCTCTGGAATGGTAGACCAGAGTGTTACCACTCGACTACCGCACCACCAAATTTAAGTAAAAATCTTACAATTCCACTAACAATTTTAAGCTCCTTATTACCGGTCCGGAATAGAACATTGTTTATTAAATTATCCTTCTTATAGAGTGAATGAAGATTCCTTTCGCATTTAGAGTCACGTATTTATGTACTTGTACAAACTGTGGTTTTCGCTTCCATTTTACATTGTTATTATACAACATATGACATAAACGTTATCCACCAAACAAGGTACGATATATGATAATATAGAACGCATATTGACCTGACATGGGTACCGTCAAGATAATATTTTAGGCTACATATATAAAATATAAATCAGTTTAATAGATTAAACAAATTGCCTACTTATTATGTTTTACGTTAAATATAATTTGTGCAGCGCAAAATGAGCAAATCCGCTTAAAATATTGGAAACAATCAAGCTGGTAATGTATGAGTAGATCTAGGTCATAATATACTAAATGTTTTTTCCTATATAATTCAATGTAAAAGCGACAACTTTAAGCGAAAATGCATGCAACATTTTGCACATACAGACCCCAATAACCATACTTTTTCTTAAAGGGCATTCTAAGCTGAATCGATTTAAGCAATACAAAGATATGTCATATTCATTCCAAAAAAGAGTTTGACACAAATCAAAATCGACTGTTTTTGCACCTTTTTTTCCGGCCGTTTTCTAGTGGATTGTAACCTTTTTCAGTGCCATTTTTTACTTTTATCTCTAATTTTATCATATTTCAGGGATTAAGTAGTGAACATCTATGCTTACCCTATCACTATCTCCAAACGATTAAACCCGCACAACAGTCTAAAGAGTAAAACATGCCTTCGAGTAAAAGGTGATGTTTTTTTAGAGAGTATTACATGACTCAATTATTTAGTATATTGTAACCTCTAGCGAGGGTGGCCTCGAGGGGGCATTCACTGTTTTAGCGACATTTGGCCAAATCCCTTTAAATGTAGCCTAAACGAATAAGTACAAATATTTAAACGTAGAACAATTGATTTTTTTTTTACATAAACTTAGAGCCGACATCAACTCGAGTGCTTTATTAATTATTAATATTTAATATATATTTTTACTGTTTAATAATAATAATGCTTTTAATAGTAATTATACTAGTAATACCTTTAACTATTTCACTAAGGCTATTATTTTTTGAAACGAAAGCAATTAACACTGCAGAAAAAGATTGCACGTTTTTATTAAATCATATAATTAGGAATTCATAACTATATATGACAACACAAAAACATTCAGCTTTCATTTTTTTAAGAAAGTAAAACTATATATTTATAACCAATCAGAATTCAGCGTTCTCATGATAGCGACGTAGACGGACGTCGTGGTATTGATGTAATGAGTCCCTCGCGTCGATACGAGCTCACTGACGTTGACGGTCTACGCGTTAATACATTAGCGTTAACGTCCTTTACGTCCCGTGGAGTCGCTGGCTCCTCAGTTGTAACGTCACTATCCGCTTTTGGGTTCGAAGCGGGTGCCGTTTTCGGACGTCTAACCTGTGACCCGTTTCGCCTGTACATAACGTCACTTACGTCTCTTCTGGCACTTTTGCATCGCGCAGAAGCTATATTCTCTTCCACGGCTTTGCACTGCTCTATCCGACGTAACACACGTTGATTGAGACCCACCTTACGTCCGCGCTTGGCTTCCTTATTAGGGTAACATACTGCATCGCTTCCTTCTATACTGATAATCGGCTCTATCCTTGTTCCCGGCATTAAGCCCTTCTGCAACGTAACAGGCCTGTTACTCATAAGTTTCGAGTCTATCGCCATTGCACCAAGCGTCATCGATTTATCAGGTGGCGGCGTCATTTTACCGTCTTTCGCTACGCATGCGTTAACGCGCTCTTCACTGAACGACGGTGTTTTAACGTTCAAACGAATCATTTCGTCAAACACACTGAATTTATCCTTCCAGTATTTAGTCAGCATCTTTTTCTTCAAGTCATCGATTTTAGATTCCTGACGGCGTAATTCGTTTTGTTTACGTTTGTTCTCCGATATAGCTACAAAATAACGAATTTTTGAATCCGACATGTTTCCCTGCATGTATCTTCTCCTTACAATCCACACTGATTTACTGACAAAAAACACAGAACGCGAGCTCTGACATCAAACACTATTGACTTCTTAATAGGATTGTGGTTTTTCCATTTAATCTTTTATCAATACGTTAAGAACGATCCTATAGAATTCAATGGACTCGCGAGATAAGAATCTTCTAATTATCGTCAGCTATCATGTTGCAAAGAAACCGGCCCAAGTACAAAAGAACACCACCATTAAAGATGAACACTTAGCGCTTTGACAAACGGTTAAGAAATTAGACTAACACTTCCGATTAACGGCGACTTATTATAGCTATGTATACAGTTCGTATCCTCTTACATTTAATTCCTAATCCACAACATTTAACCTTAAGTTACCCGGCACGGCTAACAGTAACAATCAGTCTTAATCCTGGCGATTACGAAGTTCATCCCTCTTGCGACAATTTTGATAAATACGGGTAATCATTATAATGGGCCCATTGTTGATATCATATAAAGACTTGACCCCTGCTATCATTTGGAGCGACTATGTCGAAAATACACGTTATTTCGTGTGATAACATTATTCCGTCATCCATAAAAAGAGTTTCATTTATACGATGAAAAAGGTACAACCGGTTCTGTTGCGGACAAACCCCTTTTAAATAGTTACTTACTTTAAATATTATAATCATTGTGAAAGTACATGTACAATGTTAAAGTTTACCCGTTATATTTAAGTGGGAGATGTTTCAGTCAATACACAATCAATTAACATATGTCGAAATATTCGCCTAATTCTCAGGTTATGTTTTAAATTGTAATACATGTACATGTACTACCAAAATGTATGCTCATATTTGTCATTTTGTTTTAAATGAGTGGTGCCTCATTTACTTTTAATAATAGTACTATTTATACACAAGTATTTAACAGTAGCCGAGTATTCGTGATTTAATTTTAATTGGCTTTAGATAACAGTTCAAAGGACAATACTTGTGAACGCGTGCAATGAAATAAGACACGTATACAGCTTTAAAATGCGTGTTATATTGCACCAACCTTACTTAATCAGCCTTTGAAATGTCATTATTACATCCGAACCGGCCCGAAAGTGCGAACAATATTTCGATACAAATACATCTATGAGACATTAATGTTATGAAAACATTTCATCGCGATTTGCTCAACACTACAACTACCTGTTGCAGCATTTTAGAGTTGTAAATCAACGGATTAATGTTGATCTTTGGGTTGAGAAATAAAATCAGCGACTTTCACGTAAGAATAAAGATTAACGATATCGCACAGTCAGCAGAGACACTGACCTGTAAGCCACTGAACTCAAGGTTATCAGAGTGGGTTGTATTTGGAAATAAGTATCTAAAATATAAGTTAACATACTTTCCGATTATTATTAGCTTGCACGCAAATCGGTTTCCAAACAGTTCACTTGTATCGTGAACACGGATACATTTAGCCGATTCGCATGTTTCTGACTGTAGTATGAGCATAATTAACGAGCTTTGAAGAGCATGGTCCAGCTTGGTTGGATTTTAAAATAAAATGACATTAAATATTAAAAGAAATCACAGACACGGTGATTCTGCGAGATTTGCTTTACTGACATCAACTTATAGGACCTAAACTAATAGAGAACGCAAACCAGTGTCTCTATGGTCACTTATTTAATAAATTTTATATTATACGTGTATCATCTTTATTACTGTCACCGGTTGAAACGTCTGAATAACCCGATCGTAAGTTTTTGTGGACTTGCAGATGGCGTCATTTAGTTTCTGGAATCAGAAAACAAACTTTCAACTAAATTAGGGAACTGATCAACTGTCCAATCGAAAGCGCTTTATCTCCTGCAGAAACTTGTTTTCGGTCAATCAAAAAGCTTGGATCCCACGAAGAAACAGAATTCATACAAGAACGGTACACTCATCCACTGTACACGGGATATGTCCTCCTAATGCTGATGTAAGATTTGTATTCTCAGTGTGCGAAGAATTGTACAATTAATTAACAGAGTCGCTTGTAGCAAGCTTTAAAGCGTGATACATTCATAGAAGCGAGCCGCTTTCACCACTATATTTACTCGCATTTAACACTACTTTTCATTATTCATGAAGACGACGGAAAACATATAAGGCACGCGCTCTGGTATAAAACTTCCACGGTCTCTTTTTAGCATTTCGTTAAGCCCTGATACTTCAGCATCACGTTCAAAGTGAACCCTGAAATTCGATGCAAAAGAAACACATTTTATTAACGTGCAGCAAACATGCATACACATGGAAAAATGATTACGAATTAATACTGTTTGAAAGCATAGCAACTTACAACAACGTACACAAGCGTTATTGAACACGTGTCTCTATTCATAGACAGGCACAATTAAGTGAATTTCAACTTAAATGTCAGCCAGACGATTTTTTCTTGCTCCAAATGTTCGACACGTGAGTTTCAAGACGTTTTCGCTTAAGGATTCTTGATTCAATTTTCCTATGCTGGTAAAAATTCGACGAGTCTTCATTTGATACTGAAAATTGTCTCTGTTTTTCGATACTAGGGCTTCCAGTCGATTTATTGTCATCTCTTTTTCCCAAAACCGGACGTGACGTATCGAAGGAGTGGCCATTCCTATTTTCAGCAATCGATTCGTAGTTCTGGACATTTTTCACTTCCCTATGATGAGTTATTTGGTCAACAGAGAGTTTGTTTGTTATGGTTTGACTGAAATAAAAAAAAAAACGTTTTTTCTATTATTCTTTTTTTAACGTGGGGTTAACCCATAACAACCTCTCATATTGAATATTATAATAAGAAAACACATTTTAGCTAGACCAACTATTTTAACATGACAATCATTTTATTTTTCAATAGACAAATAACATAGTTTTTGTTGTTATAATACCCAATAAACAGTATCCCAATGCGCCCCGATTCACAGTCCAGCAACGCAAAAACAGTAGTATACCAGTAGTTCTCATATTAATTCCAAACATAAGTGTGTTGCTACATATATAAGTGCATATGATTGATCTGAAATACGCTGAGGAACGTCAGGTGGAAGGTTTCAGGAGCGTTATCAACTGTACCTCTCAAGATTGTCACGCGCTGACGTCACTTCCTCGCCTAAAGAGTCAAGGTCGTTAAACACTGTTGGTACCGCGCCCCGCTGTAATCTCTTTCTCACGGGAGTCCAGCTGGAATAGTCACGTGGCAGGAAGTGGCGGGAGCAGACGACGGAAACGGACTTGAACTGAAATTTGAAAAGCAAAGAATGTCCTGCAAACAAAATATGCTTTTACCTTTTTTGCAACAAATGGGAAGCAAATACATATAAAAACTTAAAACTATGAGCTTCCAAAGATTATGCTCTTTTTTCATCATAAGAAATGCTTGCGTGTGAAGCAATTAAACGCACTTATATGTCTTAGACATATTCATATGTTCTGTGCATGCTTCGATTATTTTTTTAGTTGATTATGCACTTAAAAAGCAAGCAATTTCATAAGTGTAGTCACATGTGCAGTAGATAAACCAATAAGAGCTTAACCACTGTCATGACCTGTACCTCCGCAACGCCTAGTGATCGGGAGGTCACTGGTTCGATCCCCACTGTGGGAGCGTTCTTTAAATCTTCCCAAAGACACCAAGTACTGGTTCTACCCAGGCCCAGACTCATTGAACAGTCAAATTGCGTCAGAGGAGCCCTGCATTTAATGAGAAGATAAAGAAGAAGAAGAACGCGTTGTTAGCAATATTCAAGGGGAAATTACTCTGGAACATATGAATCATTGGTTAGCAGATTGTGTCGTTAAATTTGACTTCATTGTGATGCCAAATTTCTTGTTTTAATTTAATCGCTAGAAAAATGTATAAGTAGTCATATTGCTAAACTTACAACAGTAACAGGACTGTCAGACCGACCAACCGATAAATTGTGTAATATGCCTACTCTTTAACTTCGTTTGTAATGTATAATACAATTGTTCAGTTTTAAATGTTCTATACACAAACCCCGAACAAATCTTATTCACTTATGCAAAGTATCAAATATAAATCTTAATTTAAGATATCAAACTATAATTTAAAAAAAAAAGTTATAACAATGACGAATGCATTACAACACATTCACAAACATTATACTACCTTGACAGGATATTCGCCATTTCTTGTAATATTCGCTATCCACCTCTCTCTAATTTGTGGATCCGATGGCAACCGGTGAAAGTGTAGAGAATACTGTCTAGAACTTTTGCCACATAGAGGTACACAGCAGTAACAATTTCCCCCTATATTATACTGTCGAGTTTTCGTTTCCGACTGCACAGGACGTGTTTCCTCTGATCTATTTATCGCGCTGTTGTCCATACTTTTTTTCCACTTTTCTCTTCAGCATATAGCACAGTTTTAAATAGAATATACACACGCTATATGACCGACTGGTGGTAAGGTACGTTTATAAATAGAACGGCAATGTCTGGGGATGTAATACACACCACAGCAAAACAAATATACTGCATAGCCTCGATTTGAAATCAACCCAATATCGTATATACACACGCAGGTATAAACTCGGGGATGGTATTTTAAAGAAGATTTAATGTAAACGTATTTCTTAAAAGAATGTAATTTCTAATATTTAAAATATGTTACCCATTTATATAATGCTTATATAATGCAACAGAGTCTTCATAGATTATATAGGATAGGTATTTAAAATACGAGCGCCAAATGTTTGATTTGAAGGAAGTGAAAGTCTCGAATCGAAAGTAGACCTAAAAATAGTGTGATCTCACCTTTTAGTTATTTTTAGACTTTAAACACTAATTTCCCTGACAATAACGCAGTGACGTCCCATCTATGTATAGAACGCGAAATTCCCGGATGAAAACAAGTTGGAGGTTAAGTCAAATTGTTGCATGCTGAGGTAGAATTATTGCTGTGAAGTAAGTGTGCACTCTTTTTATCCAATTTCGGCGGCTATCCATGCGGCCATTGTTGTAATCGGTTTATGCAACTGTCTAAGAGTAAATACAAGTACATAACGTGTACAGATTTAACGTTACAATATCAAAACTGGGTCCAAACATTACATTATTACCATCATGTATAGTCCGTGTATGTATTTATATCGCGTTATCTTTACTTCCGCGACAATACGTTATGACATTCATCCTTTAGAATGTAAATTCAGATTTAGCAGACTATATGTATATCGATCGTCAAATGTTTATTTAAATGTACTTTGTAGACCAAAATTCTATAATGTGTTCTATTGGTTACATGATCTCGTGCAAGCAGCTTTATACTATGCCGCCTTAAACTGTAGTATTATATACGACTGTTTAAAATTAAAGACTTCTACCAAACACTTATTTGGACGTTGTATTAATAAGTGCATGCTATGACTTGTAAATAAGTAGTTTAACTGCACACCTTCATGCAATTGTGGAATGCAGAACGTAAGCTACGCATTTTGTATTTATAAAAAAAATAAACCAGTTGTTATTCGAGTTCGGAAGATTTGAAGTCGATATTCGAGAATTATGATTCTGATTATTAATAAATGTACTCTATACATAGTAATCGTATGATATGCATGGTTGTTATACTTTTTGAGTGTGCACCAGTGCTTTGCATATAACCAGTCAAAAAGCGACACTGTGAGTTGACCTGAATACATACATACTGAGTTATTTTACGGGTCGTTAAAAATACTATCACGAGATTTGTGTGAACTTCTAAATATAGATGAACATATGATACTATCCGCTTAAGAGTGTATAATTATGTAAAGTGTTCTAGTGTCTGTTGAATTTGCTACCTGTATACCACAAAAAGCAAAATTAGCTCAATCGGCTTGAACGTTTATTTGCGGGTTTCTTGATTTGTATTGGGTTTGTTTGAGCGAGCAGTGAACTAGATATGTCAACTTTACACTTATATAGGTTTAAAATAGAAAACAAAAACCAAGTCCACTGCTGTTTGCCATCACTTCGGAAGTCGTAAGAAGGCTGAAAATCGAACAGCACAACGTTTGAGCGCGATAGACTGTGTTATGCGTGTGAAGAATAAAACACGCGTCCTTTATTTGGATAATTTATATTCTGGTGTTATATCGAGTTTTCCGTGTTGATTTTATGTCGTTTAAGATTGACTTGATATACTCATCATCCCTTATTGTATCTTTTGTGTTGCAAAGCAAGTATGACTGTATCTTGATATAAGGCGTCGTAGGCAAAATATCGCCATCATCATCATAAGCAGCAGCAGCAGTAGTAACAGCAGGATCTTCTTAACAGCATTATTATCATAAGCAACACAAATGTCATTATCATCATGATCGCTAGCATTATTATTTTTCTTCTCATAATTATTTTCATTATCATCGTTATCAATAAATATTTTTATGATAACTATAATCGTTCTTCTTCGTCTTTTTCTTCTTCATGTTCTTCTTCTTCATGTTCTTCTTTTTCTTGTAATAATATTAATAATTATAATAATAATAATTATTATTAGTAGTAGTAGTAGTATAAGTGCCTGTTTTCAAACAAACAAAAGAACAAAAATATCATGCCATAGCATAACCCTGCTAACTGTTCACTTTAGGTTCGATGACAGTTCGCACTTTACCTCAGCAAACACGAAGCCCATGGCCTTGACCTTCTCTACCCTAACTAAGACATGATGAGGGACGCTGCGCGGGCAGTGGTCTTAGATCCGGGTTCGGACACACTTAAGGCCGGTTTCGCGGGCGAGGCGTTTCCATCGGTCGTGTGCCCGAGCCTCATGTGCAAGGTAAGTGGGTATCGCGTCTGTAAGCGGCTTTTTTGTATTTCTTTTCATATATGCATATATTACGTTTTCGGTTGGCGTACATGAATTTGTTTATTTTGTGATTCAAAGGTTGTTAATAGCGTCTGGCGCTCACAGATTTTTTGAAATTGTCGTATATTATTGTTATAAGAGGCTCACATTTCGTTAGCCGTTTGTGTTCATATATTTGTTTGAATGTGTGATTATTAGTTGTTAGAAGCGGCTGACATTTTGTTAATTAACAATAAATTGCCCAATCTTCATGAAACTTGGTCATACCGTTTGTCCCAATAATATCTCGGCTTAGTTCAAATCTGGGTCTCGTGGGGTCTAACGCCTATTCACTAGGTCTTATTAAAGACAAATCTTGTGAACACTGTAGAAGTTATATTTAGAAAATAACAGGTTACTGCCGGATCGTTTTGAAATATATTAGGCAAGGCTTAGAATAATATAACGACGAGGCTTGCCGAGCCGTTATTGTATTCGTGCCGAGCCTAATATATTACAAAAAGATCAGGCAGTAACCTGTTCTTCTGTTATCATACCTCTCTCTTAGTCCCCATATTAAAAGCAATAATGAAATAAAATCGCTACGACGCTGCATTTGTAGCGGGAATGAATATGATCTTTCACAAATGATTTACATGGGTTTCGCTGTCCATCGCGCTACCATGTTTCTAAGCCTCGCATGATAAACTTGATCTTTATCAAAAACTCGCATAATATTCTATTTACAGGCCCGTAGCCAGGGTTTTGAAAAGGGGGGGTGCAAATTTACCACCACCGATTGTTATTGAGCCACGAAGTGGCGAAGGGGGTTGGTGGGATTTGGGGGGTCCTCCCCCTAGAAAAGGTAGGTTTGGAGGGGGGTTTGTGGTCCTCCCATAGAAAATTTTGAAAATGAAACGTGAAATCCTAATCCTGCATTCTGGTGACTTTTTATCTGTATTAAGAGACTGAAGTTATAGAGCATTTTTATATGAAATTTCACTTTCATTGACCATACTCATTGACCGATCGACATGAATATGATATGACATACATGTATTCCCCACTTCCGTTTTTCAATAACCACCTTTTTTAGTCAGTCACGGAAATACATTTTGTCATACGGTGTTTAACCCGACATTAGTATGCGTGCACACACTTTGTTTACATATGCAACAACAAATTTATAGAATGTCAAATCAACAATTAGAACGGTATAAAATATCATTATTTATTGGAATCTTGGAATCTTGATAAAATTGGTGTATTTTACCATCTCGAAATACAGAAAACATATTCCATTTTGCGGGGATGTGGGCGGGAAAACCGCGATATGATGTCGGGCACGTTGTGTTAGAATCTATAGTGGATGTTTGCAAGCGCCAATGAAGACAGGCGACTATTTGTTATAGACGCACGTTGGTAGTGGTGAAGACGCCTCAGTGTGCTAGCAGCCCGTTTACACTCTGCACTTGTGACCGGTAAGGTGCATGCAATCCGCAACAAGGTATGGATGTTAGGAAAAAATTACCGGTCACAAGCATGTAAAGCCCCTGCACAAGAGGAGCGTGGATCAGACTCCGAAGAGAAGAGCTGCTTCCTTCGAGTAAACTCTTCCTCTAGCAGGGCAGATGAGGGTTAGTCATCCTCAAATGCCTCCCTAGTTCCACGATGGCCTAAGGATGGGCCGACTCAAAAACGGACGGGACCAAGGCTAGTAATTTAGAAGCGGTCACTGCCAGTGGAGAAAACTGGAAGGAAAGTTCCGCGTTGAATTGATCAATGAAGGGTGTGGCATAATTGATTCTGAAGTATGCTTCCACCTGGTGTACGCATCTTTCCTCACGTGTTTAAGTGGATCCGTCCTCCACACTATTTAAGCGAACCTACCAGTAACCTTCCACCTTCATCAGGACCGGCTTCTTAGATCTTCTCACATAATCTAATAAAGTTGGGTGCAATTTATAGTACTTTATGTTTTAATCGTCATAAAAAGTTGGGTGCGAACGCACCCAACGTTTCCCCCCCCCCCTGGCTACGGGTATGATTTATCCTATTATTTCCTCCTTTTTTTCCATTAATAATTATAAAATATCGCATCCGTAATTTTTTGGAAAAACCCAAGTGTAATCTAAAAATAGCGATAGTATAGAGCTCAATTTTATACGAATTTTGTTATACTATCGATTTTCATCTGGTAATAGGATAACATATATTACATGTTGGTATTAAATTGTATGTTTTGTTGAATCTGACTTTATTTTACTAAAAATGATGACTTTATAGATAATTCCGAGTGAAATGAATAACATCCAAACATCGACTGATTTAACAACTTCCTGTTGTACATGACGTCATTAGCATCTACACATTCATTTTTAATATTTGGAAAATACGTTTTTAGCTGTTTGTGTTGCTTAGTGTGGATAAAATGAAATACATCTTGGTATCAAATTGTTTGTTTCGATAAATCTGATTCATTTTTACAATAAAATATTGCTTATTTATTTAGTCTTAGTAATATGACACATCGACTGATATAAGAACTTCCTGTCGAACATGATATAAAAATATATCATTATATCAGGCAGAATGGCAGATATCAATGTAGCGGTATGACAAACATGTAGATGTGTCCATCCTTCATGGCTATTTCTCAGAACAGTTGTTATAAAGATATCTCGACTGAGTTCGAAAAAGGCTGAACAAGCATGGCCGCCAGAGGGCGGTGCAGTTTTACACATATGGCTACAGTGAATCATTCTGAACACTCTTGAAGTCACATTTGTTGTCCAAACTTCATGAAACTTGCCCAGAGCCCTTGTTCTAATAATATCTAAACTGAGTTTTGAAAATAGTTCCCGTCAATTGCAAAACATGACCACCAGGGGAGAGGGCGACACAGTTTGTACTATATGGCTATAGTTTAACCTTGTGAACCCTCTAGAAGTCAATTTTTTTAATCTAATCTTAATGAAACTTGCTAGAAACATTTGTTCTATAAATATCTCGGCCGTGTTCATTAATGGTTCCGGTCCGTTGAAAAAACATGACCGGCGGAAAGCGGGGCAGTTCTCCTTATATGTTTTCAGTGAAACCGTGTGAACACTATAGAAGTCACATGTTTAGTCCAATCGTCATTGTACAATTGTTAAATTGGATTTGATGCACACATGTCTTTGTACTTCCCAGGTATTATCTTAAACATGTACGTGCACTATTATAATTAAAAGGTATACTTCCAGGATGCCTTACCACCGGGGGTATCAGACGCATTTTTCTCGGTTCAAGACGCCGAAGGTGTGGACCTCGATATTACACACTCAGACCATTCCAATTCGCCTTGTGATGTACATCTTGAAGTCCCAATCGAACACGGCCTTGTTGCCGACTGGGACGCGATGGTCGATATGCTGGAATTGACATTTAAAGACCGACTGGCTGTGAATCCTAAGGATCATCCTTTTTTGATCACAGAATCTCCTGTAAACCCCTCATACATGCGAGAAAAACTTACGGAGATCATGTTTGAGACGTTTGGAACGCCAGGACTTTACGTAAAAGACACATCAGTTCTGTCCCTATTCAGCGTAGGACTTGACAACGGGGTTGTTGTTGAGTCAGGGCATGCCTCAACGTACACAAGTGTTGTCCACGACGGTGTTGTACTTAGGAATACCATCCCGAAAACGTTTTATTCAGGAAATGACGTCACAAAATATGTTATGCGAATGCTGAGTAAAAAGCGAGAATGCAAGGATGTAAATGACATCATAGCAGTTGCTAAGGCTGTCAAGGAATCAATCTGCTTTGTTTCGGAAGATTTCGACGCAGACTTAAAGCTAGCTCAATCTATGGACATTTATGAACGCGTGTTCGATCTACCAAATGGTAAACGAATGTCCTTGAACTTGGAACGCTTGTATGCCGGGGAATGTCTGTTTCGTCCGGAAATATTTGGATGCAACTGTCCAGGCCTACATCGTCAGGTTGGTAGGACGTTGAATCTTGCTACTCCGGATATACGAAGGGCAGTATGTCAGAATGTAGTGTTATCTGGCGGAAATACACTGTTTCCAGGAATAGCAGTAAGACTCCAGATGGAACTAAATAGGCTTATACCTTGTAGTTACGGAGTGAAAGTTTTGGAATATCCTGATCAGCAGCATTACGCAGCGTGGATTGGCGGGTCTAAAATGGCGTCGTCCGATGACATGGACACACGGTGGATAAGCAAACAGGACTATGAAAGTCATGGGCCAGCAATTATAAATAAAAGATGCAAACTATCAAATTGATGTTGACACATATTTTTGGTGTTTTTAAGCCGTTGTGTCGTTCTTGCAACTCATTGTTTACATATCTACTGTTACATCGTTGTCAATTGGTCTTAGCGACCTGCGAGCTGATACTGAAATTGTCTCGCATATTTCCAGACAATGTACGACAAACATTACATAGGAACAACGCCTATTGTATCGTTAGAAAATGTCCGATATACATTATGCTGTAATGCCAAGGTATTTAAAGGCAGAGTCTAGTATACGTTATTTTACACTAAAAACAAAAAGTATGTACATTTGTTACATTGTACATGCGAACACAATAAAGAATAAGTATATAATCAAATTTATTTTTCATCAGATTGTATTTTACTTAAAAAACAAGGTGGACACTAAAAATAAAAAGTTTGTATGTTTGTTACATTTTACATGAGTATATAATAAAGGATTCGTATAAATATATAATAAAGTGTATATTTCGTGAAGTTGTATTTTACTTAAAATTGTATGTGATTAAGCATTTTGCTGAACGTTCTTACATTGTGTACAATAACATCTTGAAAGCAAATATATACGGTAAGACACATTATGCGACGACGAACATCGCATATAAACATTCGTTACTTATATGCAGATGTGTGCCTTCTTTAACAGACAGACAGACCGTTTGTTCAGATTTATACAAAGTACATCGTCGTCATGTTATAGTAGACGCATTATTTTATTTCGTAAATTCGACTATACCGGTTGTTTACTGAGATGGTACTTCCGCCGCGCATGCGCATCATTCTGCTTTTCGCATGCGTTGAAATAAGTCGACACGCTAACGAACGTGGTTCGTTTTTCGTTTGTTCTACAACAAATTAGTGTGTGTTTTATGTTTGAGTACACGTAGTGAACTCTCTTACTTTCCGAATACTTAAGTGTTTCGAATCTCTTGTTTTTACGCAACGTAGTTGTGTTTTTTATTGTTTTTTTTTCGCCGAGTACACGTGTTGGACTCTTTTCAATGGCGGACGTCGAGGAGTCGAAGGCTTCACCACACACATTATTCTCTATCATGTAACTAAGTTTAACAACATAACATAACATAACATATGTTAGTTATTTAAGAATACAAATACAAACAAATACAATCGATGGTAAAAACACGTAGGTTCTATCAAGGCGGTACTGAAGTTTATCGAACAGTATTATTAAGAATCGCATTTCTTATAACACAAACTTCTTTAATAATTTACATATATTAAAAAGTTATTGATTCGTCACATGAAATCAGTAACTTGTGGAATTTATATACAGATGTATTGATATAAAATATACGGCTAATATATTTTTTCTTAACTAATTGTAGCAACGGTATATACATATAAAATGGTATCATCTTCTAAATCAAAGTAATAACAACATAGACAATAACGTTCATTTCGTGGATCCTCAACGAGTGTACACAGTCTCTAAATTATACAAAAATAAGCACAGTCGTCTTGGAAGTAAGTCTAAATATTATTAATATTACAAATAAGTTTTGAAAACTTTATACATATCAAATACAAAATTGTTATTCATGTTACCATAACTTTCTTGTTTAAAGTTATCAACACGTCTACATTTTAACGCATAGAGAGAACTCATATCAGTTATGAATTGAACAGAAGAAATCAAATCCAAGAATAAGACTGTATACGCGATGCTCATGATGATGATGAGGATCAGAAGGAGGAGGAGAAGGAGCTTTTGTTGTTGTTAATGGTTTTGCTACTGCTATCTGTTTTAATGATACAAACAAGTAGGTAAAACACGACCTTAGACCTCTTCCAAAAGAAACATTCATTAACAGATAATATACAGTTTGATGGATGAAAAGACAAACGGACGAAAGAAATGACATTTTCAATATATGTCAATAAAATATAAAATAAACCATTTACACCGACGTATTGTAATACTACTGCAAAAATCCGCGCGGGTATTGCAATTTATCTCGCGCTTTATATTGATTTGTTTGTATGCATGCATGAAGGAACATTTATAATGTTTTCAAAGCTTAAAGCGTGGTTCTTCGATTGCATGGATCTTATACCTATTGGTATTTATAATAAACTGAACAAGTAAACATCAATAACATGAAGTAACAAGTAAAGCCATTAAGCTTATATCTTAGATATTGGACTTGTAAGGACGGAAAGGGATAGTTCACGCTACTATTTCAGGATATTTTTACAAGCTGCTGATACTATTAGAGCGACGTGTTGGTTATGTTGTGCGGTATTCAAGTTTATGATGAATTAATAACGAGATTGATAGCGCAACAAATGAGAACAATAACACAGAGGAAAAAGCGGCCATAGATATTGATGATATCCGTAAAGACAATGACGAACGAAATGCCGATGTTCAATCTGAAAATGATGAAGATGACAAAGAACGAGATGCCAGAAGAGATGAAAGATTCGTAGAAAATGATGACCACCCAGAATTTTTGCAAAGCAGACAGTTCAAAAATATGAAACCGTTTTATAGTGGATCGATTCTGGACGAACGAAATGTCACAATGAGAAAGTGGCATTATTATATCTGACAGAATTGGAACTATTACGTGTTTTCCACCTCGCTAAAGGAACTATTCATGAGTGGCGAAATTATTGAGTTCAAAGACAAAACGACGGAAGAAGACTTCGAGAGACTATTTTCAAGGGAACGGAATTGGATGACAGAGGAAAGTGTACACACAGAACCTGTTAGTTTTGAAGCAATCCGCTTGTATACCTCGAACGAAGGGTATAAGCGGATATATAAACTGTGCAAACACGTTTTTAGGGACGAACAAAGCTTGGTCTCCACAAAAGAGATCAGAAGCGCAGTGTTTCTTATTGAATTGATTAACATTGATTTGTACAATTATTGTTTGCTTCACCCTGAAAAACGGGATTATCACGGGACGGTATATCGAGGAATGGTTTTGAATGAAATAGATTTTGAACAGTTAGAAAGCCTGCGACATGCGCCATTAAGCTCCCGAAACATCGCAGTTCCGATTGGTAAGCCAGTTTTAAGCAAGAAAAATAATATAAATACACACTAATATTTATTTAGATATGCTCGCGAAAGTAAACGCGGGAAAAAAACGTTATGTATGTATTTAAGAATGATGTATATAAACAATACCCATTGCATTTATATTATATATATATATTTGCTCCATCGGTAACTTGGCATATATAACTATTTATACTGGTTTCAGTACTCTTCTCTACTAGTTTCGATGTCAATGTCGCGCGGAAATTTATCAAACATCGGCTTAAAGAAGCCAACGAGCAAGGATTAAATCTACATCCTGTGGTTTACAAAATAAACGTAATAGGAATGAAACAAGAATACATTAAACACTTCAAAACTAGGTTTCCGAATATGACACTCACTTCTATGGGGACTGTCGACATTCACGAGATCTCGCGGCATCCGGGAGAGAAAGAAGTGATCATCCGGGGGCCTTTTACATTGATTCTGGACATTTACGAAGACGAGAAGGACTTGGTTGGCGTACCCTGCAGCGTTCTGGAAGCTCTGGTGATCACGTCCAATCGGTATCACATCACAACCTCACAATTCGGGCCCGAAGATGATTTGGCAAGGGATATGTATTTGGCTATGGTCACCATTACCCGCAGCGAATACGCAGTGCAATATTGCCGATCGAAGGGCTTGCACTAAGATGAGTCTGATTTTCAAGATATCATCAATAACGCAAGAATTCAGCTTGATAAATGTTGGAATTTATGATATCAGACATTTAGTTTTTCGCGCACGTTATTAAGTACGTTTGAACAGTAGCACTCTTCTGATTAGTTAGAATGTTTAGCTGTATTTCGGCAGATGCTCTAGCCTAGTCATCTTCTTACAAAAATGATGTATATGGCATGGAATTGACAATTTGATCGAAATGTGTGGACTGTATTGAAGATATATTGAAAAAAGTCAGAAATCGCAGATACTAATTAAGGATCTTTCAGCGATATTTTGAATTAGTACTAGCGTCAATAAAATGAGGCAATATTTATTGTTTGGGAAAAAAAGCTACCATGCAGCTACAAACCGCTGTTCAGAATTATTTTTCGTTACATTCAGGTCGTTATATCCTGCTGCCTCTGTTATAAAGTACCACTGCTAATTGGGACCAACTTAAAATTATAATAAAAAAAAATTGGATTGTAGATACAATTTGTTGGATTCTTTAAATGCCGTTTTAGAATTTCCCAATTTCAACTGTCGACTATGTATCAAGTATACTTCGTGTCAATTAATACTTTTAATGAAAAACTAAGAGATGTAAAACTACAAAAAACTAATAGGCGTTTAAACACTCAAAAGTTAAAAGAAGACTTAAATCTGTTATCCCACTATGTGTTACCTACTTTGTCAATTTTATTAAATATTGGTGTAAATTGCTTATTATGCCTTATCAAAGATACCCTAAACAATGCTATAAAATGTTAAAAGCTTTAGATGACTCCGGAAGAAACTGCTGGGCTTCAAAAGTCAAAACAATGTTATTTCGTTATGGCTATGGATATGTATGGATAAGTCAAGAAATTGGTGATGTTAGTTTATTCATAAGACAATTTCGCCAACGCATTACTGACTGTTATACTCAAAACTGGCAAAGTGATATAAACAATTCTTCTCGTTGTCACCATTATATGTACTACAAAACAATGCTAGATACAGAACGATATCTTTCCTTAGAACACATACCATTTAAACATAAAATTGCCTTTTCGAAATTTAGATGTTCTAATCATAAATTAAATGTTGAGATAGGTAGACAATCTAATATTGTATTTGATGATAGATTGTGTAATTTTTGTCTTGATTCAAATAATATACGTGTTATTGATTGTGAATTTCATGCATTTTTCCACTGTTTAAAATATAGAGAAATCCGAACCCAATATCTTTTTAATTGGTACCATGGTGGAAATTCAATATCTGATTTTAATTCATTAATGGGATCAACTAATGATAAAATTAGTCACAACCTTTGTATATTATCTGTTAAACAACATCAATTCATAACTTGGTATTTATATGTACATGTATAATCTATTTAGTAACAAGGTTAGTAAGTAGTTACTAGGCAACTATGTGAATGTATATTGTTTGTGTATATTGTGTATTATTGGGCCGGTGGCCTTTATTAACTTAAATAAATTGTTTGAGTTTGAGTATCAATATTCTTTTGCATGGATATCTTTCGATAAGCATGCGTTTATTTGCTAACCAAGGCTATTATTTTACAGATTCAGCATCTTTAATTTCCAATCATCGAATATCGCAAAGAGAAGCACACCCAAATATAGTCGAATGTTGTGCGAACAATTTTTGAGGACCAGGTTAAACCTATCACAAAATAACTCGCAATAAATCAATATAATAATAACAATTAAGTTCGTATTTTCTCTCATATCTACACAAATTGGTTATATATGTTACACTCGCAGTGTTATACTCTAAAGCGATATTGTAATCCCCGAGGAAACATTCGTCACCATCCGTAAGCCGTTCATTTAAAGTGATATTAGACCCATTTTTCCCTGTTGAATTGAGCTCAAAAGAAAAGGTCAATAGAGTTAGTTAAAATGTGGTAACTGACCAATTATCTGCAACTCATCTTGCTACCAGTTGTTAATACAAATATATATTATATTCGATATTTTACATGACTGTCCCAGTCCTCTAAGCCAAGCGGAACTGTCTTTTTATTGGGATCGGAGTTTGTGTTCGTGTGTCGTATGATAGATATCGTTGCAGGAAATCAAACTGATCCGTAAAACAAAATTGTGTCTTTGTGTCGTATGAACGAATTTGCACTAAAACAAAATTTAGATTCACATCGTACATCGAATCATTTCTTTTGTCAGTTGTCTAAACGAAATTACGGTTGATATTCAAATGCATTATTTTTCTCTTTCCGGGATATTGTTTTAGTATGTTGATGCTGCATTAACAAATATAAGTGAATATGAAGTGAAAACACCAAAAATTAACAACGGTTGCGATAGACACCTATAAACATAGCATATACTGTAAGATACGTCTAATATCACTTTAAGGGCAAGTGAAAATTAGTTGATTCGGTTTCGAAAATCAAATTGGTTATTTACAATCGAGTTATCAATATATCGAGAATATCGGTGAAATATTCTTGGTTTAAAAATAATGTCCACGAGGTATAATGGTCAACATAGTGTTTTGGGTCAAGGAAAATATGTGTCGCGTTAAATTTTTTGCAGAAGATGAAAATTCCATTACTACTAATTACGGACATTTTCGTATAATCAGCGCTAATGATATGCAAAGAATCCATTGAGGTTTAATATTAATTAGTAAGTTGTCGACATTTCCTGTTACATATTTTTATGAAGAATATTACTACTAATTAAACACGTTTAAGGAATCAGCGTTAATGATAAGCAGTGCATCCATGGAGGTTAAATATTAATTAGTAAGTTGTCGTCGTTTCCTTTTACATCACTAACGTACATCAACGCGCTGAAGGCACTGAAGTTGTTCGCTGTTGTCGTCCTTGATAAGCTTGCGCGCATTGCACAGGCTAATCAGTGTGCACAGGCTAATCTTATTTGACACGCATTAAGCCCCGTTTTCCCTGAAAGCAGCGAATATGCACAGATTTCAATGATAAACACTAGACTGGCCAATGTCGTCTTACAAGCTGGTAAATACACTCACTGCAGGAGTAGAGCAGACGCTCCTAAGCCATGTAAGCATTCGTCGTCTGCAGTGCAGACAGGCAGGGGTAATCGTTCATAGCATAGTGAGTTACGGTTCTTAGCGTAGCTAACGCTCACAACTAAAAATGGTAGGTCATTAACGTGTATTTATGTCAGCGTGGGCGAATCTGTACATCTGTTTATATTCTGTTACTGTATGATGCTAGATGTAAATTCATATTTATTTCTATGTATAAATATGTATTCATATCAAATAAAATTAAGGCAAGTGTACCATTTTTGTATAATTATTCAACAAACACTATTAGTCTTTCTGCAAGATTTTATGTGAAACACAATACATCTGATGTCATATCCTGCATTGTAAATGTTGTGATTTTACTTTATACATCAAGAGTTTTAACTAAGAGAAAGTAAACATTTATTACAAGAAAACTTAATAAAACAATGATATGTGGATCTTACAACCTAAGTCTTTGTTTATATTTACATGTATGGTCGCATCAGGCATGACAGATTCATCCAGAAAATGTGAAACATATTACAATCCAGCAATAATTAGAATCATTTAAATCACGTTTGTTTGTAAGTCCAAACATTATGCGTGTGTATTTTAAGGTAAAATATATATAAACATACACACTTTTATATTTTACTAAATTATTGTAATGTGTATGTTAAGTTTTGATATAATTGCATATATCAACGTAGATTTTTAATAACTATATTATACATCCTAATAAACTTTCATTAAACATCTCAGTAAACCCTTTAATAGATTGTTATGCGATCGTTTAATTCTAAATGTAATTAAAATTACTGTAAAAAAACACTTACTTCATAGAATGTAATAATTTATGAAACCTGATCCGAAATACACGCGTTTCACCAAGTTTTAGTTTCCTTTTGATAAACTTACAAATTTTACCATAGGCAAGCATGCGAAAAAAAAAAGCAACAAACACATGTTTCAGCTCTTTTCTTATTATTTACAGAATATAGCTTATAAAGAGGTTTCTCTGTTGCTGGTCCGCGGTCACGTGGTAAGTCTTTGGCACAACAACTCCATGGTCGCAGGATTGATACCCCGCTCAACCCTTTCCTACTAACCAACTCTTTCGATGAGACGTCAAACCGATGCGATGAGTTGTGTTCTAAGTGCTTCACACCGGTAACTTAAAGACCGTTGGTAGTCTCTGGAACGTGACGTCTCAGGTATCTCGCGCTTACCCAAATAACTAGCCAGGCTTTATAAGACTCCCGGTGACCTCAATAAGAATGTTCTACACACACTGTGTTGCTGGCATTTTTACAAGCATATCAAAACATTTTATCAAAGAAAATATTATGGAATAAGATCATTTATACATAAAACATGGATACTGAATAGTGTCACTTTTCAGATTATCCTAAATGAATTTATTTTCATAAAAAATATAACTAATTGCACTTCAGCCATTGAATTGAAAAGTAGAAAATGTTTGTGATATGAAAGGAAAAATAAAAAAAGATATCGGAAAATACATGAATACTTTTTAACTTATATAATTGTTCGATATTTCACCTATGTTGTCCTATTTCTATTACCGTGGATATTGTGATATCCACAATAAGGGCGACTTTTTCCCGGATTAGTGCATTATTTAATGTGTCAATAAATGCCTTAAATTGCTGTATTTTAAAAAAGGAACTGTTGATCTCCATAATGACAAGCATGTTATTTAAGAATACAGAAAGCAAACATTTGTCCTGGGCGGGGCTCAAACCAATTTCCTTTGGATTTAAGGCTATATACTTAACTAGGCCATCCGGACTGACATACATCTTTAGACATGTTATGCTTAATATAATTAATCAACTTACAAAATTGAAAAAAAAAAAAACAAGAGAATTATTTAACCGCGTTTGTAATGATTTATAATTTTATCAATGTTTAATGTTGATATTTCAGACACGATGCTATATTTTCAGTATGAGTCTTTCTCCGGTTTTGGTATTTCGATCCCTGATTTATAGAGTTCTTTTATTTTTTGAATTTGTGACAATAAGTTGGAAAATTGAAACCAAATGATGACATGCATGTGATACGTTTGATTACTTGATAATCTGATGTATATGTTAGATTCGTAGCATGGTCATGAAAGGTAACCTTTTAATCACAAACAAATGTGGTCAGTTGAGTAAACACAAGTGCCCAATTAGAGAGCATCTGCGAATTCTTTCTTGATATGTGATAATGATTTGAACGGAGTATATTGGCCGTTGTGTATGTTAAATAAGAGTCATTGTGTTAAAAACAAATTGATAATTAATTTGAAGCCCTCCCCCTCCCTCATTAATTCACATAAACGAACGAAGTATAATGCGCTTTTAAATGTTTTTGTGTATTTCACCATTATATTTCTTATACAACGTAAAGCACTACTCTATTGACGTCGCATGCAACAAATAAACATGTATATTGGGCATATGTGTGAAGGCACAACCAAATCCTCAGATATGATTAAACGTCAGAAAAAAAAACCAATTTTGGTGTTTGTTTTTTTCAAGTAACGACACATGTTGCAACAGGAAACAAATACTGCTCTCAGAGATATGTCAATGCACAGTTAAACTTTAACTATATCCGCAGATTCTGTAATAAGAACGTTTGAATATGTTTTACATTCGGATGAAATTTCAAATATAATATTTTCAGCTCGCTCCATGCTTAAGTTTACAAAACACAACAATTTTATGGTGAGACTTCAGTAGATAACAACTTTCAAGAGTCTGAACAGTGATTTTCGTATTATGTTCAATATTGTAATAATTGTTTGTCTGATGGTTTTCAGTATGCAATACAAGTAATGTAAATATCTGTTAACACTCTTTCTCCTAACCCTACGCCTTTCCGTTTAATTTGTTTAAAAAAGTGTTTAACGTGCGCCGTTTAGATGGCACAATTTTCTTATAAAAACGGCATAGTTCTGAATTATGAAAGCTGAAGTTGTCATTCGCTTAATATTCTGAGTAATATCTTCACATCATCAAGTGCGCTTATTTTAATTAAAAATAACGAGATTGAATAGCTTGTTAATTCATAGCTAAGGGAACGGTAACAGTTTCTGTGATTCCGTTAACAACAACGGTAATGTATTGATGTTCATGATAACTTCGTGGCTGCGTTTGTTAACACTATGTTAACTGTTTTATGAGCAATATCACACGTTTGCTGCACATTTTGAGAACGGATGCGTTTCAAGTAATTATAGCCATTTACACATTATCACTACTACATGTATATGCACGTGATCAGTATCAAACGCCTGTGATTCTCGTTCTTTCCTTTCAAAAATGAAGATATTAGTATAGAGTTTGGGTTCCTTTGTGAGCTTTTGACACGTACGGGATAGGCAAGATCTGGTTCTTTTTCGTCCGCCCTGTAATTGTTTTTATTGTATGATGAGTGGCAAAGGGGTTTGGCATCTGTTGTTCTGCACTCGTTTTCTTGATTATCTGGTGAAACTGAAAAGTATGCCAGAAAAGACGGAGATAATTTAATACTATTAACCCATGTATGCCTAGCGTCTAGAAAAAAGGCCTTGGCAAACAGCGTAGACCCAGATGAGACGCCGCATGATGTGGCGTCTCATCAGGGTCTGCGCTGTTTGCTTAAAGGAATTTCTGTAAGAAATATTCTACATATAGAAATAAATATACTAGACATCCCTCATTTTGGAAATAAATTGATCCAATTTGGAAGGATGGGAGAGTCCACTAGGTATTAATGGGTTAATGTTCACTGAGGACATTTCACAAGCATTGAATTATTAATTAAGCAAGAAATTTGATAAACTATATAAACTAAAAATTAACAGTTGACTCTAAAGTTACCTTGGGAGCGAATATAAGTAACACGGTAATCGTTGTGTAGACCTGTATCTGTAGCATCTGTAACAGCAGCATCAGGTCAGGCCCGAGTACCGACATAAATAAGCGCCTGAAACATCACGAACATCAATGAGACTTTTTCGACGGAACAACGGACCTGCAAGAATGCCATCAAGCAGCGAGAGAAACACGTGTCTAAACATTGCCATTACTCCCTCGTAAAAAACTTATTGTAGAATCTCTGCGCTGGACGAGTATCATCATGCAAGTGTAGAAACATTACTAATTATGAATGTTTGAAAAACTTAATGGGTATATTTTGTATAAAGGCACCCTCCAACACCATAAACGCATTAAATTGGCGTTCGTCGATCGTATGACCATAATGGAATGATAGATTTGAGGATATAAATGAAAATTGACTATACAAAAAACTGCACAAATATGATGATAGTTTATAAATAATTATGATCGCGAAGCAAGTAAAAGCACCAGAAACTTTGAATATCATACACGCAATGTACTCTAGATGCAAAACATTTTTTGCATACCGTACAAACACGTTTTTTGTTCATACGTAAACCTGCAACGATTGCTAACGGAAAACAATAGTTTCCCCGGTATTACACAGTATTCCCCGCATTGAGAGTATTGGCCAAAACAGGAAACCCCGGAGCAGGTGGATTCCTGCCAATCCTGGTTTATATTTAGTAATAATGTTCTTATTAAGCCATACAAGGAAACCTTTCCCAACCGTTTTAAGCCATTTTTTAAGCAGCGGAACTAATTATATTGGGTTAACAGTTTTGACGAAGTTTCACGTTTGAGTGGGCAGATTATGTGATTCGAGAATGTTAACAAGGTCTCGTCTTCAACTTGACAAAGTGTGTGTACCCCCAATGATGACTAAGACGTCATTGGGAATGACGACTGTGAAATAGACGTGGTCTCAAGAAAAGAATGTTCAAAGTCTTAATGTTTACGACCCAGGATGGAAAACGGAGGAAGGAGATCACAAAGCTCGTCGTCTGCATGTTGGCTAACATGGCATTGCTTTCAAATTTGTTCTATTCGACAAACATATCAATCTGACCTATTCTCGGGTCATAACGTTTTCTTCAGAACACAATAGTTAAGCGCAATTTATACTAAAATTAAAATGACCGTTCAAAGAAACATATTTAATTATTATAATATTATCAGGGGTGGCGAAATCTCAAAAAACTATACTTGTCCACGGACATGTCCACGGACAACCATTTAGGAAATTAAACTTGTCCGTTGCTGAACTACACTTGTCCGTTAATGTTTATATAAATTATAAACGCATTTATTGTTATACCTACCATTCTAATCAGACCCTACGGTGTACACCTCCACGATAAAATTGTGGCCAGTTACTTAGAAAACTAATGATGGCAACGGTGTAATCATCCTTGAAAATGTGCATTTCATGCGTAATATTGTCAAAAAAAAAATTCATCACTTTAAGCGTTTAAACAAGACTCGTTAAATTAATTATACACAACTGTAAAAGTGTTGTTTTATTCTCAAATGAGCATAATTAAATGTGTAATCCGACAAACACTTCCGAATTTTAATTACAACCATTTCCATATGCAACGTAACTATCCGGCTATGCTTGAATTTGTATGAGGTAAAACATAAGAAAAAACTGATGCTAAATTTTAGCGAATATTTGGTGTTAATGCATTTTAAAATTTAAGACGAACGTTCAATATTTAGATACGGAATGAACGAACAAACCAGTCTGTACACTGTCTAACAGTTGGGCCGAATATTGAAAATGCAGCATGCTATCTGTCTCTTATAGAATAAGGGAGATCACTGCGCAGGAGAGTGCCCGTATTTTAGCTTGATTGTTCCGCAAATAGCACTGACAATGTAATCGCGTGTAAACATCCGGTTTTGTAAAACTTAATTACGACTTTAATACAATGTATTTTTTTGTATTCCTCGACCCGACTGGTTGTCCACGGACAACTTAATTGAACAAAATCAGTTGCCCAGACAAGCGAATGTACGACTCGGGCAACTCGGACATTTGATTTCGCCACCCCTGAATAATTATACAAATGTACTTCAAACTATTTAGTTTCTTAAGGATCTAGATATCTCCGAACATTATTTCCGATTTATCTAGAATTATCTCTGACTGATCGTGATTTCATGGTTCAAATTACAGTGCTTAGGAAACAAGTTTACTCGATGACTTGTGATAATTTGCGAAAATACAATCGTGTTCTAATCAGCGACATCAGCTGTGCCACAGTAATTCTAGTGTCTGCGTTTACCAAATTGCATTGTAGGATCAATGAAAAGTCGAGTACGATTAGTCCGCTTGTTCTCATCATTATTTCTTAGTCCAAGCGTACTCGTATGCGGATGCACTTTCAAATCAAAATATTGTTTTATTCTTATGAATTGAATTCATCATCTGTTAAAGATTATATAGAATCGTTAGTATCGTAAATGTGATTATCATGCATACAAACCATTGATTACAGAGAAAGCAATACAAAAAATGCATATAAACACTCACGACAAGAGCGACGTAAAGCTTCCCAGAATGATAGCGTTGTACGTTGCCCACGTGATATGTTTGCTTTCGTTGAAATGAGCCGGTGCCTGGCGAACGGTAAAGCACAGGTAGACGCCGTAGAGAAGAAACAGGATTTCCAGGGATACAATTCCGTATTCCCACGGTCCATAGTTGCAGTAGTGGAACTTCAGATTATCCGATGTTACCAACACCTCGACGGTTGGCATCTTCGTACCCGTCCATACGGCGAGAAGGGCTAACACTAAGAAGACCAGCAAGGCATAGCGTTGCAGTAGCACCTGGTCTGGCAGACGAACCTTTTTATGAGTACCGACAGTGAATATCATGGAAATCCTGGAAATTGGGTCAAATAACAAATAGCTTACAATGGAAAAAAAACATCCACCATAATTTCATTTACTTAACCCATTTATGCCTAGCGTCTAGAAAAAGGCTTTGGCAACCAGCATAGACCCAGATGAGACGCCGCATGATGCGGCGTCTCATCAGGGTCTGCGCTGTTTGCTTAAATGAATTTCTGTAAGAAATATTCTAAATATAGAAATATATATACTAGACATCCCTTATTTTGGAAATAAATTGATCCAATTTAGAAGAATGGGAGAGTCCACTAGTCATACATGTGTAAAAACCCCACTTTTGCAGCATGAGCACATTATATTCAGCAACTATATTACCAACACTGAACATTGACCAATTATTATAAATGAATCGTTAATCATTATAAACGAAGTCGTAATAAACTCCACAAATTTAAGATTTGTATTATCTTGAGTGAACATGTGAACCATCTGGAAATGATAATTAAAAACAGAACATATAAGACACAAACACTGCCAAACCGTTCAGTTGAAAGCCAAGCAGTAATTTATTATCGATGTGAATGTAAGCCATTTAAACATTATGACATATGTCATTTTGTATACATAGTTTCCAAATATGGCAGGGAATGTGCTATGCCAAAACATTCTCGTATTACAATATTTTCATGCGTCAATAATCATTATGTTATTACCAATCTGCAGACATTTGTTAGTTTTAAATTGGGTATGATTAAGTGCGGAAAGGTAAAGATGTTAACAATCGAAACATAATCATCATAAACCTTTAAGTAATCTTGGCACTGTTTATTATGAATACTATACATCTCGAACAAAGAACATTTCTTGTCAATCTGCTATAACGTGTCAATGGAAGTTCTTGGAAATCAGTGATATTATAAACCATTGATCTGTATGTTCATGATTGCTCAAACGTTTATCAAAGAACCATGTAAACGCACCGTGAAAATTGATAAATCGTGCAATACCGAGAATTCGTTTAGATCTGAACATCATACATAACTTTCAGCAACGATTTAATTGGAAAAAATCGAAGAACGAATGCTTGTGTGTACCTCCACGTTTTTAGAATCAATGAGCCATACAGGACAAAGAAGCCAGCGTGCAAAGGCCAGATCCGTACGCTGCACCAAACAATTGTGGCATCAGGGTACTCGAAGAAATTCTATAGAAACGAAACAAATAAAAACTAGAGAAACATGGATCTAGTATGAAATCCATTTTTCATTACGTGTTTAAAACTAATAAAACCGAGATAACAACTACAGAACGCGTTAAGTCGGCCTTTAAGTTATGTGTAGTTTACAAAAAAAAGTTTTACACACAAATGTTAATATAGTTATTTACCTGGATACAAATCAAAACTGCACCCAGGCACGATAACTCTAAAAATATCGGGCTTGCTGACTTTATGATCTGAAATAAACGAAAAGAAAGAATTGAAAAAAAACAATTTGAAACACCTTCATTTAAACAAGTTTGGCATGTGAATCAGAAATGAAAACAAACAACAGTATATAATATTAATTCAAATTACTGGCGGATGCATGTTATGTTAAGTCGTACTCGTAGAAAGAAACAAAATCTGGTAACAGACATATGCCAAAATAATCAGTTATAATATGTTTTTCTCTTGTTTCAAAGTAAAGGCAAATAATCGCACACTCTGAAATGAAATATGTTCATAACCATGTAAATAAATCCCCGTTTATTATTAATCTGTGTTCATGTTTGCCGTGTGCTACTGCCATGTGTCCTGCTGTTTGGCAAGTGTTCACTTTACTAAAATATATAACTTGATATTGATAACACGGATTTTTACGATAATGCGAGAGTGCGAGAATACGATGACGAGAGTGCGAGAATACGATGACGAGAGTGCGAGAATACGATGACGAGAGTGCGAGAATACGATGACGACAGTGCGACAATGCGAGGGTGAGAGAATACGATGACGAGAGTGCGAGAATACGATGACGAGAGTGCGCGAATACGATGACGACAGTGCGACAATACGATGACGACAGTGCGACAATACGATGGCGACAGTACGATATGACTATAGCATTGTCGCCATCGTACTATCGCATTGTTGCCATCGTACTATCGCGTTGTCGCATTGTCGCCATCGTACTATCGCGTTAACGTACTGTCGTCATCGTATTATCGCATTGTCGCCATTGTACTATCGCACTGTCGCCATCGTATTATCGCACTCTCGTTATCGTATTCTAGCACTCTCGCATTGTCGCCCTCTGGATTTTAATGTGTTACCACAATGGCCCTAACGGTATTCCGTAGATTTTCCTTTTTCCTTTTTAGAGTATAGTTGTGTTCATAGTTGTATGTGCATGTATTTTTTTCAACGTTTTGTTGTAACGCTCCTTAAGATAATTTAGAAATGTGCATTTTACACTTGGCGGTTTAGAAATTAATGCTTGTAAACCAAATCAATTCCATTAAGCTTCTTTTGTAAACACGTTCATTCCGATGGCGTACATTCTTAACTTATTATAACAGTAATAATATTATTTATTAGACACACGTCTGCTTACCATTTCGTGTCTGTAGTAATACGTCAATATGGCGATAAACACGATTCCAAACACTGTTATACAATTAAAGAGCAAAATGGTTATCACGAGTGCTCTGTTACGTTCATGTAGGCAAGGTGACGAATCCATACACGTGTCACAACCAGCTGCGCACGCAACGCATCGAAATGTGACGTCATCAAAATGACCAATATTTCTGAAGTAGCCCTCGATATCAAAACCTGTGTAGGCTTTTATGAGTTCAGCTTTGTTTGGAAAATAGTAGCCTTTCTTGCACTGACAGTAGTATGCCCCAGGTTCGAATCCTTGTCCATACATCGGGACACACTAGAAAGGAAGCGTTAAAATGATTAAACAATGTATGGTTTCATTTCTTTAAATATTGAAAATTATGTCATAGAATTCGTATCTGAGATATTCGCTGCAATTTCTTATCTGCAAAAGTTACATTCGAGTCTTTAAAGCTAGGATATTTGTAGCTCAAAATGGGCAATGGGCAGCACTTTCCCTTAGAAATCTTTTAATTAGTAATTGACATATATTAAGAATGAATTTTGTAAAGCCAATATTTATTATTTAGTAAAGAGACTGTGTAGAAAGTAACCACACAATTGTCAACTTACTTTAAAGTGAAAGTTATTTCCAATAATAACACATACTGTTAAAATGGTTTTCATGAATATCGTATTGATGATGACTTTATTAGAATACAATAGGTGTATTTTCATTTGACATGTTTTGACGATACACACAAACACGTGTCCGCCTTTTGAGTCCCTAGCATTTCCAGAGCTAGGAAATGTAATGTTATCGTCCTTTGGACTATAACAAATTGTAATTACCATATTTTGTTCCGTTTCGGTGATGTGATTGACTAATTAATGAATTATTTTGTTTATTGTTCAGTGGTGTACGTAACTGGTAGTGTATGCCTTTTATAGCAATTGTTATTTAATGAGTAAATATAGCAAGCAATGAAACTCCAGAAACTCTGGAGAGCAATGTATGTTCTTATCCACTACTTTTATAACAGATCACCCAAAATGAACATACAATCATAAAGACTGTGAGACAGCCACGGAACGGTTAATTCAAAGATTTGGGGCAAGCCGAACCTGACACTTACCCCAGAATTAATCACAAATCGAACTCGCCTATAAAAACGTTCTCAAATAAATATACCTATGCAGACAGAAAATGGAAACATTAATGCAAAATAAAACATGACGCGTGAATCGAATAGTGAAGACTTAATTTTGCCAACTTTTAAATCCTCTATAACGCTCAAAATCGAATTTTTAGTAAAATGTTTCATAACATAAAGTTACCCCATAAATAATCAGTGTTCCTTATAGCAATATCAAAAATTTCAACGCTAGATGTCGTCTGGTAACATATATTTTACAAGATACACATGCTCTTTTTTTATTTGTTTGTGGTACAATATATTAAACACATGTTCATGTACCAATTAAGTGTTCGTGTTTCGTATGAATAGATATCGTTGCGGGAACTTAACATTGGATATATTGTGACGCACACAAATAAAAAATAGCATTTTGTATCTTGTTAAATCTATGTTACCAGACGCGTCTAGCGTTGAAATTTGGCTATTTCTATAAGGAACACTGATTATTTATGGGGTAACTTAATTCTATAAAACATTGTACGAATTTTTCGTTTATTTTGAGGGTTATAGAGGCTTTAATTCAAGTCACCTCAGTTGTAGGCTGGCACATATGTGTGCCTCTGAAGACGTCAAGGCCGGAACTTTTGTTGGGGTCTGTTTTTTCTGCATCGCACTGGTTAATATCAACGTGTGTCAACTCGATGTCTATAGTTGCAACGCCCCTGTCAAGAACACAACGAGTGTAATTATATAAAATATACATAAACCTCTTGAGTCAGTCCCAGAATAATGATCAATTAGTTTTGCAGTTCCTTTTATAAGTATTGAAGTTGCAAAAGCAACTGTTTACGGGTGTGTGCTCAAAAGCCATCACATAAACATGTATATATGGGAAAATACAATTAAAGTATGGTTTTCTGAGATATTTAGAAATCAAACACACACACACACACACGCACACACACACACACACACACACACACACACACACGAACGCACGCACGCACGCACGCACACGCACACACACACACACACACACACACACACACGCACACAAACGTATGCACGCACGCAAACACACACACACGAACACACATACGCACACGCGCACGCGGGCCTTATCACACATGCGCACCGACAAAAACCATGTTACCATGTAGCTGTACTTAATGAACTGTACGCTATTTTGGTATATTAATATTGGATCTTAGCACACGTGCGTTAATAAGTATGTAGTTGTCTTTCTTGTGAAAAAAAACAACAAATCAGTCGATTGATTGTGAAAGAAGCAAGCCAAATATTGATCAACAAGAAGACTGTTTAAGGTTTAACGTCCATAATGTCGCCATAAAATAAGTTATTACTTTCTACTATAAATGTACTTATAAATATCGCATTGTAAATTAAACAACTGAAGACGAACAACAATTATAAATACTTAGATGACATTATGTTGCAAATATGGCGTCATCATTCTCTCAAACTAAAGTAATAAATAAAGTTTTATTTCAGTAATACTAGCCGATACATCTAGCTACTTAATTCTACACCACAACAAAACACGACCAAGAAAACATGCTTTGATATCTTCATCATACTCATTTTATTAATAGTCAAGAAAAACGCTTTACGTTATTATGTTTGAAGTACCTCGGAGGTAGCGTTGTTAATTATGTAGTTGATACAAATAATACAACCGACTCATTATTGGTTCTTTTTGCTGCGACGTTAGATCGGTTGTAAAACATCAATTTTCACTGCACTTCTAATATGATTTAGTTAATTAACCATCTTTAATACCAAACGACTTGTTTGAATGTCTATGTTCGACATTCGTTTTGCTTCGACTTTAAGTCAATTGTAAAAAAATCAATTTTCATTGCACCTCTAATATGATTAAGTTAATTAACTATCTACAATACCAGACGACTTCTTTGAAGGTCTTTGTTGAAGATTGCATTTAGATCAATTGTAAGCCGCACGATATTGGCTGTATGAACATGATTCTGTAGGACATTTGATGTTATCTTATTTCCCGTTTTCCTTTGAAAACGTCACACTTTGGCCCGTTTGGGAAAGGAAACCCATCAAGCAAACATCCAATGAGCACTTTATAAGGTACATCGAAGACGGTTTAATCATTTTCGTAATTTATCAGATGAAACACAATCAGGATTAACCTTTTCCTTTTAAATGTTGTTCGACATATGGTTTTTGAAGCACGTATTTGCAAGAACTATTACCAATCTCCTCAGAATCATAAATATTCCAATATTGTGGTATATCGATTTTGTGTTACATGTTCTGCACTGACTTGGTAACCGCTGTTCTTGAGTTGGAATGTTCGAAGAAAATTTCATGGCGTATTGATAGACTGTGCGCTTGAGTGTATGGAGAATCACGTGGAATATACTTATCAATCAGATGGAGTATCAGGTTATTTATTTATTTAAAAAAAAACTACTAAAACATAATGTTTGAGCCGTCTTATAGAGATCGTGTGAGCGAAATAACTTTAACGAGGTTTATTGTACAGCTCTATAAATTCATGGACTGCAAAAAACTAATGGTATGGTCAAAAAAAAAATCAAAACGCTGAAATCAATAGAGATGTTCGCTAAATGCGTAACATTGAGCAAAACTAACATTTCATATTATTTTTTTGTATAAATAAAATGATATATTACACAGGTAACAAGAAAACATATCGCCAACAGGACTGAACACTTTTAGGGATCAATATGGACAGTGTTTTAAGCGAGTGTAAAAAGTGTACTTTTATAGAAAACCATGTAAGTTCAAATGAATTGATAATAAAAGTAATAAGTAATTCAAACAAACAAGCGAATAAGATGTATATGTGGTGCTTTAACGTACGTTCCAATGTAAACTTTCATATTTCTCAACATCTCATAAACACATAATAATAATTCATGGATATAGTTGTTCGAATATCTACTTCTTACTTTTTGTTTATCAAGTAATTTATTCGCTTCAACTACTCTTCTACAACTGTACTATGGTTAGGGTTTTCATTCCCCAATGAAATTCATTGTATTCACCGTCTGCATATTTTTTTTAGAGAACATTTCTAGCAATACAGTTGCATGTTTTGTTATTTGTGAAACAAAAATGTTATGTAAGTTTATCTTTAGGAGATCAAAATGGTACTACGCTATACGAACGTGTTTTCAAGTTGAAATTTTATTATATAGACTGTCTGTCTGTCTGTCTGTCCGTCCGTCCGTCTGTCCGTCCGTCCTGTCTGTCTGTCTGTCTGTCCTGTCTGT
>VMBQ01003466.1:43493-61010 GCA_007657795.1 Dreissena rostriformis
TTACCATTACCGGATCAGTAGCGTAATAAAGTTGTTCTAGTGACAAGCAATATTTGTTTTGAGACTTCTTTTACACCAGTTTGATTAAATATTACCTTTGCTTACTAATTCAGCACATAGTCTTATTTTTAAACGCAGGCAAAATGTATTTGTGATACCTTTTTTTCGCCGCAGAATTCATGCATTAACGGATCAGTTGTAGCCATAACGGATCACGTGATCAAAACCACTCAGGGGGGGGGGGTCATCTAGCACGCTATTTGAACTGTCGAAACATGAACTGTGTGGTTTACAGTGACCAAGTTACATTGCCAGTTATAAATTATATTAATTGTTTTGTTATTAATTGTTTTATATATGTGATCTTGTATCTTCACTTTACGCATGGTGTTCTTGTGTGAATTATCTGTTGAAAATCCTAAATAGATCGAAAAGATATGGGCATCTTATAAACAATGTAAATTGTTTGAATCATATCTAATCATCGATATTGAACATGGAACATAAATAAAACATTAAGATTGGGATCATTTATTGTAAGAATCAACAAGATATATTAGCAATACGCATATTATCACGCTTGATCCGTTATTGCCCTAATTCTTCATTTCATTTAAGGGGTTGCAAAATCTTAAACACGAATCAAAACTAAAATGGACTTTGCAGGCAGAAAGACTACTAAATGGCCTTTAAATTAATGCGTTAACTTCGTACTTTCCAACAGAGTTATAGCATGTGGCCGTGAAAAATGTTCAACCTCGATTAGGAAACGAGACGGAAGTCAACAAAGTCGTATAGACATGTCAGCAAAACTTACCGAAATGTTTGACAAACAGTTGCTCCGATTACGACTCAATCAATGCGTTTTAAAGAACAGGCCTTGAAGATGATGTGTGCAAAATAGCATCTAAAAATGTCAACTATTTATCGCGATACGCAGTCTTGAACATCAAAGTGATCCGCTTTGGGTAATGATCCGGAAATGGTAACTTGACTGTACGACCAATCTCATAAATTTTATTAACCGCTGTTATGTTTCATAAATACTGTTAGATACGGCGAAATGTCTACACATGAAACAAATAAAACTCACTTGAAAATCGGCGTATCTCCAACCACAAAAAAAAATGGCGAAGAGTATGTGACCATCCAGATGTCGCCTCCACCGCAATCGAAATACGGCTTCGTCCAGTGGCCGTCTGCAAGGTCAGCAATCGGGAACATCTCTGTAACCTCTGGTAGACTGGTGTTGCCGTCCCTTGGAAATGGCGGTAATAAACCCATTATATTATCAAATGCTATATAGAATTGAAATGGAAACATATTGATTGTGTATTAGGCCTGATTGGTTCAGCTTTCAAGGGACTGTCCAACAGTCAAAAGCGTCGTTCGACGCGAATCGATATTTTGGGGAACTACGAGGATTGCTTATATAGCTAAAAAAATACCTCCGCGGAAGTTGTGAGCATGGATGGTCGAGTGGTAAAATCGGGAGACATTTTACGCCAGAACTCCATGACTCTAGGGGTCAGTGGTTCGAGCCCTGTGGAGGTTAATGTTTTTTCTTCTTTTTTTAAATTTGTATTCCTATTTTTTACTGGAGATTTTTTGTTCAAATATTTAAATTTATCAATATAAAGCATTTTAAGCAGTTAATGACAAGCTTTAATACATGCCAAAATCTGTTGGACAGTCCCTTTAAGAACACAATTTGTGTTTTACTTTCATTAAAGTACACATATGCACATGTCACGGTCAAATATGGATGTACTACTCCATCTGTGGTATATTTTATGTAACTAATGTTAAATATAAAACGATTGTATCAATTGTTTTAAAGCAATGCTTACCCCCTGTATTTAACGCCATCAACTGCCGTAGTCACGCTTGACCATTTTTGTATTTTTAGTTTGTTGTACCATTCTGTGTTTGGGTTCGTATAGTCGTAGGATATGGATATATCGTGCGAGCGCACTGTACCGTTCTGCTTGTATGCATACGGACAGAATGTAGTATATTTGCTGCAAAGAAGAAAACATAGTGATATTCAGATTTTCTCGCTAGTCTTCAAGTTTAGTTACATGCTACAACAGGTATCGTCACAATAACTGATGTTCATAATACGTTTAATCAAATGTAAAGCACTCGTACTTTTATTTCAGGAAAGATGGCATTACACGTTAACGCCTTCTCAAATGTGTGGTGGTATATGTTGACCCTAAGCAGGATTAACGGGATGACAGATGCATCTAACACAGATAATCGACATAAGGAGCAGATCACAGTATAATTATAAAATATATTATGTAAGTTAATCATTTATCATGTAAAACCTCGAATTGAGTACAGTGTAAGACTTGTATTGCTGAACATATCAACTTGACAGTGGGGTCGGTATGCATGTTTCTTTCCAATGTGGCCCTATCAAGGTTCGTACTGACTTCAATGAGCCACGAGATAGAGTTGGGCTAGATATGCTTGATATATGTGTAACGATTTGTCGTTATTGCAATAAAATAAGTCGCATGCAACCTTAGTGTTGTTTACATTCAAGACTTCCGGAAAACCAGAAACATATATTCATCCATCTTTATTTTCAACATGTAAGATATTTCCTGTCTGTATTTAGCGTCATTTTGGTCTGATATTGTTATTAATATCGAAAATAAATAAGTTACCCTTGAAGAATAATATATAATCATCTGTATTGATACAATTCTTCATGTAAGGATGAGGCTGACACCCCCGTTAGGCTACTGTTTTTTTTATAGATAATAGTTTAGCCCGGATTAGTCAATGTTGTTTTAGGGTCACGTGACTTTCTAGCGTATATAAACGGTATCTTGAAGTGTCGAGGTTAGTTTTTTTGGATCCTGTCACCGTAAGAAGCGTGTCGAGAGGAAAAGGGTAACTAATTGTAAATACAAAATAAATTATATAATGTAGTTTTGGCTTCAAGGTAGTCTCCTAGCAATGTGAGGGATGAACTGAGCCAAAACATTCCATATATCTAAACCCTGTTAGAAGAACAGAGCATTAGCAGATCGGTGCCCGGTGTAGCGGTCCATTTTTTTTCCCTCGGCCAGTTTTTCCCCTGGGAAAAATTGACCTAGGCCATTTTTTCCCGGGGAAAGATTGGCCTAAGCCGTTTTTCCCCCGGGGAAAAAATGGCCTAGGCAAATTCTCCCCCCCCCTAGTCCAATTCCCCCCCCCCTGATTTTTCATTTAATATATTTTTCCGTCTACACCTTTCGGCCAGTTTTTCCCCCCTGGCCAGTTTTTCCCCCCTACCTTGTAAAAATAGTTTTAACAATAGAATTTGATAGAGAGTTGCTTAAACTGCCTCCACACTCTTATCTTTTATTTTACTTATCTTTTACATTTATTCTTCACTTTTCGACGAGTTTTTTTCCCCCTTGCCAGTTCCCCCCTTACCATGTAAAAGAAGTTTTAACAACAGAATTTGATTGAAAGTTGCTAAAACTGCCTCCACCGCCTTATCTTTTATTTTAATTATCTATTATTATTCACCTTTTTGCCAGTTTTCCCCCCTGGCCAGTTCCCCCCCCCCTTACTTGTAAAAGTAGTTTTAACAACAGAATTTGATAGAGAGATGCTAAAACTACCTCTATCCCCTTATCTTTTATTTTACTTCTATTTAACATTTATTTTTTAAATCGAATTATGTTGTTAAAACTACTTTTACATGGTAGGGGGGAAAAACTGTCCTGGGGGAAAAACTGGCCGAAAAGTGAAGAATAAATGTAAAACAGATGTTAAATAAAAGATAAGGGGATAGAGGCAGTTTTTTCAACTATCAATCAAATTCTGTTGTTAAAACTACTTTTACATGGTAGGGGGAAAAACTGGCCACGGGGGAAAAACTGGCCGAAAAGTGAAGAATAAATGTAAAAGATAAGTAAAATAAAAGATAAGGGGGTGGAGGCAGTTTAAGCAACTCTCAATCAAATTCTGTTATTAAAACTACTTTTACATGGTAGGGGGGAAAACTGGCCAGGTCGGAAAAACTGTCCGAAATGTGAAGAATAAATGTAAAACAGAAGTAAAATAAAAGATAAGGGGATAGAGGCAGTTTAAGCAACTCTCTATCAAATTCTATTGTTAAAACTACTTTTACAAGGTAGGGGGGTGGGTTAAACTGGCCAAGGGAGGGACTGGCCGAAAGGTGTAGACGGAAAGATATATTAAATTAAAAATTAGGGGGGGAGAATTGGACTAGGGGGGGGGGAAGAATTGGCCAAGGCCAATTTTTCCCAGGGGAAAAAGTGGCCAGGGGGAAAAATAGCCTGTTACACCGGGTTTTCCTGGAGTATATCGTGTAGCTGCTGCGTGACGGTGCTGTTGCAGGTATAGGTTCCATGCTCGAGGTTTGGAGTGCATGGTGACTCCAGTTTTTGGAACGCCCGGATAGGCTTGTATTGTCCACTGTGTGCATGATATATGGGTGGACTGTTTTAGGGCATAGATGTTCTAGCCGGCATGGTAGAAGCGCGGTGACCGTATTTAATAGTCGCCCAGGCAGGCGTGTCTAAGTGTCTCAGTTATTGTTGTTAGTTTTGATTGAAATAAACTAATTCATATTTATATGCCCTAATCATTTGTGTAGAAAATCTTATCATAAGCCAAGTAGGCTGAAGGAAAATTATTTGTAGATCTAAACAGTGTGATCACACCCCGGTATACGTTACATATGTATGATAGCACACGTGTAGATATGATCTCAACAATTCACTTAGTCACAGTCTTTATGACAATTGGAAGCCTGTATAGCAGTAAAAAAATAAACAAATGTACATGAAACCCTACTTTGGTGATTTTAGCATCGTTACACAACTATTAGCCAGCAATTAATTGGCACACAAGTTGATTATAGTGGTCAATAATTAAATTAAAAATGTAAGTGTCCTTTATCTCATAATCATGAGATAAGGTCATGTTACCATGTAACAACCTAGACAAACATCCGCCTGTTTATGATGATTCTGAGATTAAATGGTTTAATGTCTCCCCATGAAACAGTTTAGACGTATTAAAATTCTGCACATTTACGCAAGCTCATTTCCGTGAAAGCGGTATTTCTATGATTGAAGATACAATAAAATTGTTTGTTCACTCTTCAGTCTTTAAAACAGCAGTTCATACAGCATGATCTATTGATCATGTGATTGAAATGGTCATTAAAAAACGATTTTTTTTCAAAACCGAATACAACGTAATCGTACTTTTGAATTTGCTTCTACTAAGAAAACCCGGGTCAGTTCACTTCATAAGTTAGTATCATCTGAAGGGATTTAATGAGCTTTAGATAGCACAAGGTGTTGGTCAGAATAGGTATAACACAATGATTTGGTCATGAATAACCTTTTTCGGATAACACAAACTGTTTGTCATAAAGAACCTTTTTGGATAATACAAGGTTTTTGTCATTAAACAATATTATATTTGCATTACACAATGAATTCATCTTTTTTTTACAACATTTATATAGCGCCCTTTTCATACAGTATGTGCATTCAGAGGCGCTTCACATTTCCCCCCTGATCACTGGGTCATTAGTCGTCCGGTTACATCTTGGCGCAGTATGCAGCCACGGCACGTTTGCTTATTTCCCTCACAGGTACCCATTTATACACCTGGGTGGAGAGAAGCAGATGTGGGATAAATTTCTTGCTCAGGAAAATTCCACTGGTCAGGGCGGGATTCGAACCAGGGACCTCTCGATCTCTAAGACGATTACCATAAGACCACTGATCCCACAAAGAACCTTATTCTTTTATAACAAATCGAGTGAGTCATACAGAACCTGTTTTGAAAATACAAGCTGTTGCTTGTCAGATAGCTACTTAGCTCTTCAAATGATTCACAGTAATTATTGCTTCTATTTCTTTTCCACTAAAATGATGAAATGACAATTTTATACTTTTTTTTACGTGTAAGACGATTGAAGGCTTCGTGTCCATTTATATGCTTTTTCAAACTGTTTACCATGTTATGTTGTAATTGTTGCAGTAAAGTGTATTTATAATATGAACGTTAAGATGTGTTTTTGTCATTTTCAATAAAAGGCAGATGTTCTTAAAGCTTATGTAATTAATTAATATTTTCATTAATATTTTCAACCTCAATAAGGGTTGTGTTACACTGTAAAATGTTCCGTAACAGCCAAGCCGTGGTGATAATAACACAACAGAATGAAACACTTTGTGAAGATGTTGATATATAGATACAAATAATGATAAATATAATAACATGTTCGACTGTTTTTCCTTTTAAGGAGCATATTTCAATTTATATCTCATGCCTGCGTTTCCATATTTTACCTGCGACAATACCTGCAAATGATCGGCATTGAACAATGCCATAATTGAGTTCAAAGTAGCGCATTTCGTAGTTGTTTTACTAACCTGTATACGTTACTTTCAATGGCAATGGCCGATCCAAATATGAGAGAGTTCCCGTGGACGTTGTTTCGGACCATCATGAAGAACAATTCATCTGTAAGTGAATCAAGGGACCCATTGTCATTCTCCAAGATCTTAGTCAACAGGTTTGCTGTTCTGAAATAAATGGATTAAAAATTGAGCAATAATGTTTTGTTGATTCGAAACTGCTAACAAGTATACATGAATACAACACATTGATATCTTATACGATTCAATGTATCATGTGAATGCTACAGAACCGATATTACATTATTAAGTATGGAAACATTCATAACAACACGACTCCCGAGAGCAAACCTTCCCGTGAAAGACACTTTGTATAAGTATTTGAAAGAAACTAATTTTTAAACCAAAGGTGTAACTAACTACGTTAATTTGGGAAAGTATTTTCACTTTCCAATATGAGGAAAATCTTTCTACAGCATCCAATATGTTATGCACATACAATCTAGAAGACATAATTTAGGGTTTATAAATGTACAGACACCTATCAGAAAATCACACACATTACTAATTCAATGCTTTTGCAAGTTCATCATGTTTAGTTTATCATTTACCCAACATTGACGAAATAACACCCATAGGAATTATCTTCGGGGCATTTAAACGTTGTTAATGTAACAATTGAAGTACACAATGGCGTGTAAAACGTGGAATCGGTATTGTATATTTACTAATGGATAATCTAAAATTATTTATATTTGAAAATGAACAGTTTATGTAATTACACATTGTCTGTGTTCTAAACGTTCATCTGCGTGGCACTTTTTACATGTTTATGTGGCAAAATTCTGATATTTGTGTTCTATAAGTTGCATACTAGGATCTATTTTTGTCGATGGAACCTTAAAGGAACCTCCCAATTATGGAGACCATAGAACAAACTCCCCAAAGGTAAAAATGCCCAAAAATCATTTGAGTATGACACATGATCAGCCATCTGGCTCGTGTAATCGGTACCAGGATTCCGTAGTTAGGGCAAACTTAAATTCTTTTTAAAATCATATTAAACAGAATATAAACAGCGTTATCGAGTTGTTTAAATGCAATAGACATCAGTGAGATGTAAAACGTGTAAAAGGTTTCGTAAAACACGATCAGATGTGCAGTGAGAGGCATAAGTTGTATATCCGTATTAATCTATTTGTTTATTTTTCATCCGAAAAAAAAAACATGTATATCTTTAAAAGAAAAACATTTACATTATGTAAACTATTTTTCTGTTTTGTCGAGTCTTTAAAGGCATACTGAACGGATCGTATGCATCTCTGGTTTAAGCTCAGTCGGTCTGGTATCGATAGCAAATTGTTGTCCACTTTTCGATCTTTGCATAATTAGATTAAATTGGGTGTTAAACATATGAAAAGTATCCGAAATTGGTTTATTACAAGGTGAGATATGTTCGCCGATAACGTGTTCATTATTCTTAAATGAAATTGAGATGCACTTACAAGCTGATATAAATGTGGGCATAACTATTAATCAATTTTCAGTTTATCTTATTATTTGCCGACGACGCCGTGTTAATCTCTGAAGCCGCTGATGGATAACAATCTTCCCTGAACAATTTGCTTCAAGTGTTGCAGGAAGTGGAATATAACGGTCAATTTCGACAAGACAAACATTGTAATCTTGAATAAAGGCAGATTAAAAAAGGGATATATTTGGGTGTTAAACAACAATCCTCTTGAAATCATGAAAAAAACTTATCTAGGAATAGTTATGTCAAGCAGCGGCGCATTTATACAAGCCACAAATACTTTCTCAGCCAAAGCGCTTAGGGTGATGAACTAATTATTTACTGTTACAAAATCTTTGAATGTACGTGTTAAAATCATGTTTAATCTGCCTGATGCCTATTTTGCATCGATTCTTAAATATGGAAGCGAGGTGGGGGGATTTACTTAAGCTGAAAATATTGAGCGAGTCCAACGCAAGTTTTTCAAAAGTCTTTTAAATGTGAAAGCTTCTGATTATACAAAGATCGAAAAACGGACAGCAATTTGCCATCGATACCAGACCGAATTAGTTTAAATCAGAGATGCATACGATCCGTTAAGTCATATGCCTTTAAATAATTGACAAAGCAGCAAAATAGTTTTTGTTTATTATTGATATGACTTTCAATCAATGATTAAAGGACAAATATTGCGTCGACTGTACTATAACCCGGCTTGAAACCGAACTGTGCGTCATTTGAAATTGCATTAGCAGTAGCCCAATTTTGTAAGCGTTCGTTGAGTATACTCGTGAATAACATCTCACAAGGTTTATACCTCGATAATTGTTGGGTATTGACGGATCGCCTTTTTTTATAAAGGGGAATAATCAGACCCGTTGACCAGCTGTGATGGAATTTCCCGGACTTGATAATATGGTTAAATAACAATTCCAATGAATGACCTATTACATGAATACTTTCTTTCAAGTATTCGTATATAATTATGTCCGAAGAACATGCCTTATTATTTCCTAATCGTTTTGTGACCATGCCAATTTCCTCTATTGGTATGTATCTGTCGAGCTCCGAGTAAGTACTTCCAGAGTTATGGTTACTGTCGCAATTGCAAACAAAATTTATACTGTTTTCATTATTTATATTACCTTCGTGTTTAGCCGGGTTTTTAAAGTGTTAAACGAACTCATTAAATTCAATTGTTTCTCCGTTCGGATTCGGGGATCTTTTTTTTATGTGACTTTGATTTCATGCTGTCCATCTTGCGTCCTAAAGTTCTATTAAAATCTTTCTTGCATTTACGACGATAATATATACATTATTTCTTTTCTAATACTGACTGGCGATTGTTCTCGTTATTAATTGTGTTATATTTGTATTAAGCATCCTTATATTCTTTACGTTTTCTTTTGCACTCCGCATTATACCATGTTTGTTTATTTTTATCGTGAGAATCGAATTGATTTGCATCGCAGTTAATAGTTCGCGCGAAATAAGGAATACCTTTAGACATTAAATACTGGGTAAATATTGAAGCTTGTTCCTCTGTATCATCGTTCTTTTCTGTCCCTCGTGTTAACCTTTACTCGAGATTCGCAATGTCGCTCGATAATTACGCAAGTAGCCTTGCTACCAAAGTTAGGCCCTACAATGCTAGTCCAACTCTAGTATGCACTCGTCTTTATCGGTACATGTGTGTATAGTTTATTGTTTGTTGACGTCATTTATATTTACATTGGCCAAGTCAGTTACGACTGATATTTGAGCCCATAATACAACCACGTACACACTCACGCATACGCACAAGCACGCCGACGTGTTGTAGCATATTTACCGTATGGCAGGGTCTGTGTACTGGTTCCAAACATTTACGTCAAACTGTAAATCCAACACCGCACCAGTTCCTTCATGACAGTTTGCGGCATTCATGCGAAACACGTATTCTAACGCTTGTTCAACCAGGCCTTCGTTGTCAACGCCACTTGCAACTACAAAAAAACAACAAAGGTAAGTAATCAAATAAATATTAAAAGCGGGATCTCCGCGTGAAATAGTATACGATTTTTCCTAAGATATTTGCTGCAACACGCATGTATGCAGTGTTAATAACTGTGCCTACATAAGGCAAATCAGAGAGCGCATATAATGCAAAACTGCTGGTCACGGATCAGTTAATCGAAACAATGACGGGTCATTGAACACAACAAATAATACTTCTATTTCAAATGCTTTGATTTGTTGACGTTATACATTTCATGTGCAATAACATAATAATAACGTGTCATGGAAGGTGTGCACGATTTTTTTTTAAACAAAACTTTTAACTCAAACATTTCTTTAAAATTTAAAACATCCATTCTGCTTCTATGTACTTTTATGTAACCGACATATTAACACGAATCTCCCAGAATAAACGCAATTAATAAATGCGTTTCATCTATGTTAAAAAATTAACAACTTGTTCCGATTTTTTTTATTTGTATCCTTATTATTAATGATATGACAAAAATAGCCCGTTTTACGCATTCGATCTTAATCGTAAATGCTAACTAATACCACAAAGGACTTTTGTTTTTCAAAAAAGCTTCTGCAATAACTAATTCTAATTTCTTTTGCAGACCGTCTATCTACCCAATTAAAATTTCAGGAAAAAGAGCAAACAACACGATTCAAGTGGCATCCAATAGTGCATGATGAAAGTAAAGCACCGGTTCTCTTGCACTTCTTAGACTAATTGGTCACACTTATATCACTATCGATCATGCTCATGTTCACCGGTGATGGATATTACAAGTCAATAACGTTCTACAATAGGCGGTTCACAAACGTTACCTTGATTGGACACATGCATTTCTCAACAGCTCGTGTTAACATCGTACTATTGAAGAGAACTACATCCAATAAGCTGTTCTTGTTCATTTCTGTATGGAGTTTTCTGTGACCATTAGTTGTCTGAGCATGTTTAGGTCGACAGGAATGGGACTACACAAATGCTAAGAGGTCTTAATAATAATACTGTTTACGTTTTGTATAATACATGTGTTGATTCAATGTGCAATACAACAATGGAAATTTCGAACTCATTTTACAGAGCGCGTTTAAGAAAGTGCAATTTACTCTACAATGTACCGGACTTCTTCAGAAGTATGTGCCAAACATAAGGCTCTGTCCATAACTATCGCAGACATCCCAACAACATTTTCCGTTTGGTCGTTTAAGAACTTATTTCAAATAAGTGAAAAAAAATCAGACCATTGATTTAAGTTTGCCTTTCTTTAGATATTCTATCTGCAATATCCTTTTATTAACTTGAGAGTTGCAATGATTGAATTCCACATCACCATAAATCTAAAATGTTTATGCTATATTTTTATGAGGATGGCGAAAAACAAGGTGTTAGTCCTCTATTAAGTATACCATGTCGTCTAAAATTAATTACATCGAGTTTGATCAGATATTTGTCGTCCGCAGATGTTTTACGGTTTCCCTGTTAGTGCTCTTCGCACGATTATATTAAATTTCTTTGGTATTTTGATTACCAACAAGAAAAACATGTGCGTAAAAATATCAATAAAATGCGACCTTAATCATTAAAAGGCCGTTAATTACAACAGCAAGTGAAAATAGGATTATGCCATGACACAACACAAAACGAAAACTAATAAAGGGCGGAACTAACATAAATACAAATAACGTCACTGCCTTCCATATGTCAATTCAAGGCATTGTTGTTCAGGTCACATAACCTCATACTAAGCCCATACTATAAAAATACACATTATTTAAACATATTTAAAGCATCGCTTAAAAGGTACTAAAATAATAATCATAACATGGCAAATTATAACTCTGTTGTTGGATGAAAACCTTAGAAGTTGACTACAACATTATGGGGAAAAGGCCATGTTACCTTTTAATGAACTCATAAAAAATAATTATATAAATGTTGCCGCCGACATCCATAGTATCCAATATAAGATGCACGCGTCTATCTGGTAAAGTGCATGGTTTTATTTGACACGAACTCATTAATGTTCCGTTTACACTATCGAACGTTCTGTTAATTGCAAAATGTCTTTGATCCATGTTCAACGCAAGTTTGCATTGTAATTTACAGACATGAAATGTGTGAATTACCGGTTCATGTCATTTACAGACACATTCTTAATTAATCATCATAACTCTTGACACATAGACGGTCATGCATAATAAAAGCAATTTTCATTGATATCAAAATCTCAATGCAGACGATATCATCACTAAAAATACTTTTTAAAGAAAAGTCATAATCTGATGTGTTCGATATGATAAAAAGATCAAATATGCAAAGTAATTGTTCGATTAATCCTCAAATAAAATAAATAATGATTTGTTAAAATTGTTAAGCGTGTCGTAATAAATAAAAAAAAAATGTGTTCGTGTGTTGTATGTACACCGAATATGGCTTTACGAATATATGCCCAGCAAACATATTTAGAAGAATTGTATTACATGACTTTAAGTAAACTCGTGTATTCATTTGCCCTAACTTGTTTCAGGTATGAATGTCTCCTCTATTGCAAAAGACCGATATTCAGATGACTTCATTTAGAGCGCTGTTTACTTTGTTTTGCTTGTTAGACGCAACTTAAATATAGGCAGATGTAACTCAAGAAACATACTAACCATCTGCTGTCTGTTATTTTCGTGAGTAACCATTTGACTTTACAATACAAGACAATACAAACAATACTGCTTTCAACCAACCGAAAATAATTTGGAACTGCCAAATTTAAAGATGTGTGGTTTAAACGCTAGCCAAACCTCACTGTTTGCCCTCAAAACATCACAGCATTTATTTCGCACCATTTTAATTTAAATAAAACACAAAAATCTTTATTTGTGCGAAGTATTTGTTTGAATTTCTATTTACTCAATAAGTCCATGTCCACAATAGAAACAGAATTATGAAGTTGTGAAAAGAAGGAAATAAAATAAATACAATCAGCTCAATCACTGATTATTTAGCATGATTTCGAGACCTAGCAGTATAGTATTACAATTTGCATGTCATCGTTGTGCATTTCTGGAAGAACTAGTCACGTAATTGGGATATTATACCAGTCAAGCTTGGATGAATATGCTATAATATTCATAATGAATAATTGTGAATACAATGGTGTATTATTCTACAACTATCTCTATCACCAATACCTGTAGCTATGCAGCCAGTGAATAAATAACAAAACGCACGACATTGACCATCGACACACGGCAGTCGAGCTAGTAAAGCTCTTAGAACTGTAATGAATTTCGTGTAATTTCACCTTATTTCGTAAATAACCGTCACTCCGAATATTTGCAGTGTACGAGTATCAAACTACGCAAAATCGTCAAGATCAAAACAAACTAGTGAATCTAAACGCGACAGTTTAAACTTAAAGCCTCCATGGGGTAAAGATTTCGCCGGGTCTCAGGTTCGAATCTCTCGGCCAGCAAACTTTTTTATTATTATTATTTAATGTTTGGTTTACTTGCTATAATAGTAATTTTTGAAAATTCCAAATATTTAAGTGTTTTGATAAATATCTATCTAATGCATGAATTTATTCAAAAATACAAAAAAGTGTGAACAAGTATCTTTATTCCCCCCCCCTAATGAATTCCCCTTGTCTGTTAAATTATGGCAAAAGTATTTTAAATGCCAAGTTTAAGGTTACTTTTTCCTTCCTGATCTGAGTAGATACCATGTTTACATATTGTTTGTTCCACTATAAGTTAATTATGAACCCTCCATCAGTTTCACATTTAAACATGTGTGTGCATCATTGAACCATTCTCTATAAAAATTAGCTAATTTTGAATAGGTGAACACAACGAACTGAATAATATGAACTATTTCAGGCCCGATCGCTTTCGTTCAAAAATCTTTTGCTACAAATTAATTACACGTGTAAGCGGTTCATGCTATTTGTTTATGAAATTATTAAATGGCATGTGTTTATGCAGCATCTCAACTTCAGCATGATTATCGTGTGTTCGTTTGTCCTTTCTAATAAAGCTGGACCTTAACATGTATGCTGTGAAACTAAAACCAATTTCTTGTTGTTTTTTTTTAATCAATGATAAATGATAGAAAACGTCTTCGTTGAACGTTTGTATATTCCTTCTACCGTTTTTAAGGGGGTGGATTCTTTTAAAAATGACGAATGACTAGAGATTGGTATATTTCTGTTTCTTAATGGGAGATAGCACTTAAGTGGTTTGTTGTATATTTTGTTTATTCCACTTGTTACACCTTATTTATTATCATGAATGCTTATATAATACATATATTCATAAATGAATACCAAACATTTCTTGCTTGATCAATACTTAAGTTCATACGAGTGAATTGTGTAAATAAATGGTTCAGAAAAACTTTAAGGATAAAAAAGAGTGAATGTTGGAAACTTGGAATTTCTGAGAATCCTAAATGGCTCCGTAAATGTTTCCTTCATTTTAGTGTCTGATGCAGAATACCATTAAAGTACAAAATATGTAAAGTATGTAAAATAAATACTTCGTATAACTAAAACTATTATATCGCACGTGGTACAGTTTCGTGTGTCACGTTGTAATACCGTGTGTCGTATTACATCGTAATGCCACTTTAAAAATAAAAACCTCGATTGTACGATATCACGAAAATTTAGAGCAATAGAAATTGGCTTTAAATTTTATGAATGAAATTGTTCAACAAATGCCTTCAATTTTCGGTTTCATCTTAATTTAGTTATTATTATTTAGAACCACATACACATTTCTTCTTTTTTCAAATAGAAACAAAAACAGACTGTGAACGATATTGGAAATATTTATAGGTTGAACGTAAAACGTTCACTTTAACGCTTTCTGCGAATCTGTTACTAATCACGTATAAATTAAATTATACAATCGAGCTTCGAATAAAATTCAGCAGATTTGAAAATCCGTTCGGTAGGGATAGCTGTACTTTTTAGCTGTTCGCAAGAACAACTTATGTTGAGAGGGAGTTTTGCAAGTCGGTCTGCTCTTAGCTACAGCAAGAACAATAACCACTGCATCTGCCTGTGCAAACTGATTATCTTGTTTATACTTCACCACTGGTGGTGCACTGCAGGCAGTGAGTGTGTGTATGTAATCAATAGTGTTTAACAGCTTGTGCAACGACATTGGCCAGTTTGCCATTGAAATCTGAACATATTGGCTGCGTTCAGGGAAAACGGGGCTTAATGCATGTCAAAAAAGTGGTGTCCTGTGCACACTGATTAGCCTGTGCAGTGCGCACAAGCTAATCAAAGACAACACTTTCTGATTGTATTGTGTTTTTTTCGTTTAAAGAGAGTGTCTGGTACTGGGATGATAATTAATGCACACGCAGTAAGCCCTTTTTACCCAAAATGAAGCTTTAATTATCTTTTCTATTAATGATTTGAAAAAAATTGATAATAGCTTCAAAGTAACTTCGCTGAAAGGCAAATAAACAAAATCACTTTTAAACCAAATAAACAACCAATGAGTTCTAAATTTTTACCTTGTGGCATATTTTAGTAAACATCTAAAAGGGACCTTTTCATACTTTGTCATTAAAAGCTTAATATTGATAAATGTCAACATTGGAAATTAGAAGCTCCATTAAAAAAAAAAAAAAAAAAAAAAATTAAAANGAATAAAAGTCTATCGTTTAGACCACTCGGCCATCCGTGCTCATACAATGAGAGATGTATTTTATACTTTATATAAGTAATCTTCGTAGGATGAAAAAAAACTACGACAACAACAGAACTCTCCAAATTATTAAATCGTTTAATTTTGTCAATATACCAAAACGCACGACACTGACCAACAGTGAAAAGGTTCTTTAATGTCGTCAGACTTGCAAATTGAATGAGTTCAATGCACTGTCAGATCTTACATCATGTTTAACTTACAGGTTTAGAGGTTTGCCTGTTAGCCTAGGGCCAGTAGATTTAAGTCCAGAAAACTCAATTTCAAAAGTTGGTTACAGTTGGGCTAAAAAGAAGGGCAACTAGCTTTTTCAAAGCTTGAAACAACACAATCCAATTTAACAAAGAATAGAACTTGGCTGTGTATCAATTAGGCCTAGGAAATGATTTAATTTCGGCTCACAACAAGACATGATGCATTTAAAGTCTGTCATGTCGGCAGAACTGTTGCTCAATAATTTAAAGAAAATAAATAAAGAATTAGATACACATAACACAACATGTACATGATTCTAGGCTTGTTATTCTTTAGCAAGGCCACCAAAATTCTAAAGATGGTCACCAGTGCAGCAACCAATTGCGAAAAAAGGGACATAGTGTTGTTATTTTGTCTAAGTTATCTCTGTAACATAAATATGAGGATAAACAGTGCACCCACATCTCGACCTGTGCTTTAAGACACACTCTTTATAAATTTGAATGGGTTTTGTTCATTTCAAACTTTCGATAAAAAAAGGTATTACATAATTTTAAAAACTGAGTTGCGTCTAAGATTATGCAATAGCGAACAACTTCAGTGCCTTCAGCGCTTTGATTTATATTGAAATTGAATATGATCCAAGCGGTTTAAACGATTCCAGTGTGTTCATAATTAAATAGCAAACAAGCACATTCAGCGATTTCTGAGATAAATGTATTAAGATGAAGGCGTTAAATGAAACGTTTTAAAATTCATATTTGACTAAAACACGCGCAGTTGCGGACTTTTCGAATTGTGTGTCCAGCTGATTGCAATGCTCACAGCGTGTTTCCAATAAATAAAATAATGCCCTATATACAAATGTATTTTGAAAGGTCAAAAGAAGAGTTAGTCAGCCGAGTCGTTTATTGAACATGTACACTTATAAAACAGGTATTTATCAGTTACTTGTACAAACAACGTTGTACTTTGTGACGATTGAAGGGTTAAACGATTTTCGCAATGTGGAACGATTTGTTTAATGATGAAACACTGTAACTTTAAAAGACTAACACTATACGTGTGTTCGTGTTGTTTAGAAAATAAAATTGCGTAACACCCGGACGCATTGGGGTAATGTCTATTCTAGATGTAATGGTAAAGAGAGTTTATTAATACCGTGCTAGAAGCGATCATATTTAATTGTATGTACTTATGACGAAGACTGTGTTTACCGCAAATATTAGAGGGACTTGTCCACAGTTTATCAAAATGAGAATTTTTCAAATTTGTGTCACATTGTCAAGAAATAAATGAACAATGTAGACCAATGTGCGAAATAACACTGATACTGCAGACGTATACTGAATATACACTTTGTTTACAAAAAATCATCGTTAAAAATTGATAAAATAATAAAGCGTCACAGACGAGAAACGATTTAAAAATTTCGATTTCTTGTGTTATCGTTATATTTTGTAACAACACGTGGATGGTTATACAAAGTATAAAATAAATGTAAAGAGGAATGGTCAGGTCCGCAGATAATGTAGTTGTAAAGACTCAACGACGACCAGAACATAGACTCTGAATTACAAACACACACACGTGAAGACGGATGGCTGAGTGGTTTCGGCGCTTGGTTTTTACTCAATGTTCGAGCCCTGGTGTGGTTAACTTGTTTTTCTCTCT
>VMBQ01003466.1:61151-113819 GCA_007657795.1 Dreissena rostriformis
TGCCTATATAATGGGTATTGGTCATTTGGAATTCAGTATCGAGCCAAAGTCGAATGCATAGCTGAGTATTGGGTATTCAAACTTTATCGAATATCGATCCAAGGCCGATTAGCCAGCTGGGTATGGGGCATTCAAACGTAAGTGAATATCGAGCCAAGTTCGAATACACAATTAGTTAGTGGGTTTTCGAACTATTGCGAACATGGAACCAATGTCAAAAACCCAGCGGGGATTCTGGTTTTGGAACGTTTGCGAATATCCAGCTAGGGTCGAAAACCCAGCTGGATAATGTGTAGTCACATTTTAGCATATAACGAGCGAGGGTCAAATACTCATATGGGCTTTTGGGTGTTCGAACAATCGCGAATAACGAGCCAGGGTCGAATACATAGCTTCAAAATATGAGTCTTAAAACATATGCGGCCAGTGTAGCTCCAGATCAGTAAACGTATTCGCGCTTTCTCGTCAAGAGATATCATGTCCGCTATAACGTCACACATGGTTTCGTGGTCTCATAAGCGGACATAATGACTTCTCGTCTGAGTATACGGGTTCAAATGCATATCCGGAGTATCACTGTTTGGATATGTCTTAAGACACATTTTCGGACGATGCGACTCGGAAGTTTATAAAGCAGCATCGAATTGAATTTTACCAATCTCTAAATACGCTACAAAAAGTGCGCTATGTACATGTGTTACTGACGCAATTACTGAAAGAAACTAACCATTGGGCTCCCATATGATCATTGAAAGATTCTTCCTGGATTCCGGTGCTACTATTTCCGTTTCGACGCCTTGGGTCGCGAAATTACATGACATCCGCTCATTGAACTTTCCGTGTAACGTTCGTTCGAAGATTTTGTGCACAGGAACCGTGTTTGAGCCATAGTCACCGAGCAGTATCACCTTTATTTTTAATTTTGCGTTCATTGATTGAAATGTAATTTTAACACAGAATAAAACCTACACCAAATGTTTATATTTCCAAATTTGTGAGCAAAGAATGGCATGTGCAGAATTATTAAGTCTAGCTTATCTCGTTAAAATTGGCCTACTGAACTCATACATGTTCTGAATGGAAGAGTTTTAGAGATATAACGTTGCCGGTGCAAAATAAGCATTATATTTTTATGTTGCGAATGGCGACGATCATAAAATTGCCACAAAAAGAATTTGCCCGATATCAGTTTTTTACACGTATTTTTCATATGAATTTATATGGCTAAACGAAAGATCATACAAACGAACAAATGAATATACCAGGTAATCCACAATATCAGACATCTTTATATATGCCTCTCTCCGTGAAAAGGTGGTTTAATGCATGTGCGTAAAGTTTCGTCCCAAATAAGCCTGTGCAGTACGCACAGGCTAATCAGGGACGCCACTTTCCGCTTTTATGGTAGTTTTCGTTTAAGGAAAATTTTCTTAGCAAAAATCCAGTTTAGGCGTAAAGTGTCGTACCTGATTAGCCTGTGCGGACTGCACTTTAAGCACACTTAATTGTTCTCGGTCACTGGTCAAATAAATGCTATTATGTACATTTTAGAACGACAAAAATGTTGACAGTTGGTCATTGAACGGCGAAGTGCTTGATATGTAAACAACAACAAGTGTCTGATTAAGGTCAGAGATTCACATAAACGACTTAAGTTCGCCCTCGTTATGTGAAGGGCGTGGAGTCATTGGTCATCTACAGAGCATACTGATATGTAGTAAATAACATCCAATCATATGCGATGAAATCTCACGTTTGAAATTTAATATTAACCGACTAAGGCCAAATGACGTAAATAGAGTCGTCCGAAATGTGGACCATAAACTAGTACTCATACAATTCATATAAATTAAGCATCAGACCATACGTATTTTTTTATCTTTGCAGAACCATTTTCCAAAAGGTGCAGGGTGTAAAATCAAAATAGTCTCGTCTCTGACTTAAAGTAAACAGATAGGCGCCTTTTGGGAAATTCTAAGGTATTGTTTGCATTTTCTAATCGATTCAGAAACGATTGAAAAGCAAACGAACGTTACGATGAAGGGTAGCCAATTGTTCGGCTTCTAATGTATCAAACATCATAAAGAGATCTTTATCTAATTTCGACGAATAATAAAACAAGTCTAGCAAAAACTGGGTTAAATTTGACAGACACGACCTAGTACATTTCATTATTTCATAAAAGTTACCATGCATAAGTTATACTAGTAGTGCGTGTGTTGGGCATGTCCTTGTTGCTTAGTTTTCATGGTTTTACTGGTGTTTTCTTCAAGCGTTCATTGATACGATGTTTACAGCATTTTAATCATCAATGACTGATAATTAAATGACTGATAACAGTGGTCAACCTGTTTGACCTGTAACTAGAATATTGTGTGAGGGAGGTCATTGTGTAGTCCGGTATCATTTGCAATGACGTCAGAGACATATCTCTTAGTTATCAAAGTTGAGGAATAGTTCATGATGTGGCGTCATGCCATCGCGTAATCAAAAGATATGTAAAGATTGTGAACCTATTTCCGATTGTTGATTTGCTAACAAGTAGACAAACTCCAGAAGGTCACAAAACTATATACTTAAAGATGTACTTAACAAATTCAATGTAAAAGCATTAATTTTAACCAAAAAAAGCCAACATTTTTCGCATAGAGACCCTCAAAACCATACCTTTTCTCATAGAGCATTCCAAGCCGAATTGATTTAAACAATAAAAAGAGAGGTCATGCGGTATGTAAGAAAGACCTCGACATGAATCATACTGGTCACTGTTATCGGCCATCTATTTACCGGCTGCACTACTGTTGAAGGTATACTACCAAATGTCAAGGTCTCATCATGTAGTCTCCAACCTTTAAGCAAAACAGTGAACTTGAATTACACACACATTTTTTTACTACCCCATGCAAAAAGAAATAACAAAAATTAATAAAGTCATGGCAAGTGCACATACAGAGAATTGTGTCTTCAGATAAATGCTGTTGATTTTTTACAGGGTATACTATAACCAGAAGGATTCCGAATTAGGAAGGAGAGAAAATTAAGAACGAGGACTGTTGGGTCTGATTATCCACAATTCGTATTTTCTCCTATATCTACATATGAAAACTAGAAAAGCATAGGTCACACTTTAAAGAGTAAAAAATATTAACAGCTACAATTGAAATATGCGTGAGGATCATAGTCATCTCTATATCTTTTGTGATTAGTTTATCATCTTCGTCATCATTGTCATCGTCATCATCGTTATTTACATCATCTCAGCATCTTCATTATTATAGTAATAATCATCATCGGATCATCAAGCATGTTCATGTACATTTTACTATGTATCATCATTGCCATCATTATAATCATCATACATTTTATAATCATCACCATCATCATCATTATCATCATCATCGTCATCAGCATCATCATCTTCATTATCATTAAATGACGGACATTCATTCAATACTTCGATCAGTCTCGATATGTTTTATATCAACACGACTCCTTGTAGCGCCGTTAAATGTTGCAGGCTACGAGATTTGTCGCAAGGTTGACGATAAATGTCGAAAGGAACGATAAACGTCGCAAATCCTACTGACGATAATTGTCCCAACTTTAACGATAAATGTCGCAAACATTTAAACTGCCGATATATGTCGCAACATTAACGATAAATGTCGCACACCTTTGTAAGTCATGTTAAAAATGAAAAGTTGAAGTAAACATGACTAAAACTTTAAGGTTAGATCTAGATTAACCGACGATGTTCTTTGGGTCGACTTCCACCAGAATGGTCAGTTTTTAGTAAGTATTGTCAAAAATGGTCAGTTGTGGTCAATATTGTCCATAATTGTCAGCTGCGGTGAAGATCGACCGCAGCGGTCATATTTATTAATTTTATATTTATTTATTCAAAATAGGAAAGATTTGAAGTATACATATGAAAAAATGAGCTAGAAATTGTTAATAAATTAACATATCTTGGAGTAGTATTCACAATCGGGGGATCTTTTACAGCAACATATGATGCGACATACGTTGAGACAAATCTCGTAGCCTGTGACACACGCTACACTCCTCTCATAAAATGTGAAGAAAAATACTTTACACAAATGTGATTTGTGATTTGTGAACAAAACGGTGGTCTTGTGCTTCATCCCTTTTTATACGCGCAAGGCAGCGAAACAATTTGTGTTAATGGTATGTTCAAATAAAACCGGTAAAGCAGGAACCGTCAAAGGACCCAGCAATTATCATGTTCTATGTATTGATTCAGTTTCGGAACGTTTATTTCGCGTTGTTTTAGTTAGGTAGTTCAGAATCGATCAATGTGTTTGCGATTTTCGAGTTATAATACTGCATGCGTCATATCTATCACTGCGGTTACACCAAATATTTTAAAGTGAGATCATATATAGTAACTACGCCGAGAATATGATCAACAATATACTCCCTGATATAAATACGATCGACAATGAAATTGATATTGAAATGTTATTTTTGTTATATTTTGTGTTAATATAATTATTTTGTCAACGTTGATGTGCCTTTTTCTGAACACGAAATATGTCCAAAGGACAATCATGCCAGTTACCGAAATAACTATAATTATTCGGACACTTAACATTTTCGGACACCCTCGTTTTTAGCCAAAATAATTATTTTCGTTACTCTAAATTGTCGCACATACGAGTTTTCGAACAATCTAATTTAAAATGCTATTTTACCAGAATTCTGCTCTGTTGCGATTATATGTCAGCTGACACATCTAATAAAAACCATTCGGTATGTTGACATCAATGGAAATGTAACAATTAACCTTTATTTAGTTGTATAAACATGTACATGTTGAAAATAAAGGTAGGTGTACAATATACAATGTCCACCATATTTTATAATTGAATATTACTATGTTTTGAAAAAAAGGAAAGCCAAATCAACCAGAGTATTGTAAAGCCAGCAACGTCACAATTGACAGGTATGAATGACGTCGTTTAAACGTCATGACATCATGACGTTGACGTCGCTCCTTAGTAACCTTGGTATGGCAGTACCAGAGGCGAGACATTTACCCTTCTATTAAGTATAAATCAACGAAATATATCATTTATACCAAATGGGATAATACAAATCATGAAATTAAAATTTAATAAAAATTATACGTCGAGATTCGAAAGGCCTACTGAGACGGTGTTCCTACCAACGAAGAACAACGAAAAATTTAGCAGTGAAACTGACGAAAAATCTATTAAATATTCTCGTATCGCGAAATGGTTACTAGACAGCGGAAAACAAGATAAAGAATGTCGCGAAGTTACAACAAACGTTAACAATTCTTCAAAAACCGGGCAAACAGGAAGTGAAAGCACGGGCTCCAGCGATACTAGCACTTTTTCCACGAATACGAAACAGACGAGCGGGGAAGAGTCTTCCGCTACAAACGAAAACGAAAAACGACAGACGACAAAAATAGCGGCCATTTTTGTTGCGGCGTCCAGGAACGTTCAACACGTGTCGAGTGACGTAGTCAGGGCACACTGTATGAACCATGGGTACAAGGTAAGGGCGGGTTAAGCTTATCGGTGTAGGTGACGAAAAAGTACTTGCTCATAAATACATTATCGCGTTAGTGTTATAGAGTTTTTTTTATTTTTTTTTTGCCTAATCTCTTTGACGTTTTTCATGTTTTAAGAGCTTTTAATTTTTTTTCCTCTTTATGTGTCACATGTGAAGGGACTTTCTGTCTCCTCTTCTTACGTTATCGGTGCCCCTTTCAGAAATGTCGTTGCATGCTTTGGTAACAGTTTTGATTTGGAACACTTTGCTAAATAAAACTACGCCCACACACTGTTCTGTCAAAATAATTATTATTGATTTTCGTAACATGCCTCAATTTTTCTTTCACTGGTCCAGTTTTATGCGTCAATTATTTGAAATTAAATAGACCTTTATCAATAAAAAAATATATTGTAACGTTTGAATTTTGGTTCGTTTATAAATTTATTTATTTATTTATTTATTTATATATTTAATGCATTTAAGATCGACAAGACTGTAGGCGAGGGCGCTTACGCGAAGGTGAAACTTGCCGACGTGCTGCCGTCGAAGATGGCCAGGAATGCCGACCTGGCCGACAATGCCGACAACGAAGGAAACTTGCAGGTATTCGCATGTAGTTGAACATGTGAGCGCATATTCATTCCAATGTTAAGTTTTCCTTTACCTGATCTTCCTAGATACATTTTATGTTATGAAAATAGTTCAACAGCCAAAATAATAATGATGATGCTGCTGCTGCTTATGTTGTTGTTGCTGCTGATGCTGCTGCTGCTGCTGATGATGATGATGAGAATGAGGATAATGATAAGGATAATGAAATAATGAGGACGAGGATCAGTAGGCGCATTAATAGTAATTTGATTTATAATCAAGGTGTGCTACAAGTATAACATTAACGGTATGAAATAATTTTATATACAATTTCAAGTTACCTTTGAATATGCGTGTTATCAGGTGGCTATTAAAGTGATTGACGGGAAGAACGTGCCCCGGGAGTTCCTGAAGAAGTTCTTACCCAGGGAGCTCGAGAATCACGTGCCCCTGCCGCCGCACAAACACGTGGTGAGAACTCATTGTATTGTATGTAATTACTTTATCAGTAACATATACATGTTCTTACATATTTGAATTACATTTTTGGAACATATTCTCAAAAACAAACAACGAATTATTATGATGTAACTGAGATTATAATCATCTTATATTATAGACCTCTATTTGTTTATATATTGTAACATATTTGAATTGGGGAAAATATGAGCGTCAGCTATGGTGACGATCCCTTTTTGTGATCCGAATTGTTCTTTCCACACCTTTTGATAACCGTTGTGTTCTTCGCTGTTTGAATTTGCTTGAATTGTTACTTTTCTTGATTGAGTATCTCTCGTTTCAACCAGAGACCGTTTTGTTAAATGCCACTTTCATTCCGCTCAATGGCACTAGAAATGTCTTTGGCAACCGCCGTCATTCCCTAACCACCCTCGAAACCACAACAACCAGCACAACCACAACCAGCACCACCACAACCAGCGCCATCACCACCACAACCACAACAAGCGCCACCACAACCACAACCAGCACCACCACAACCAGCACCACCACAAACAGCACAACCAGCACCACCACAACCAGCACCATCACCACCACAACCAGCACCACCACAACCAGCACCACCACAACCAGCACCACCACAACCAGCACCACCACAACCAGCACCACCACAACCAGCACCACCACAACCAGCACCACCACAACCAGCACCACCACAACCAGCACCACCACAACCAGCACCACCACAACCAGCACCACCACAACCAGCACCACCACAACCAGCACCACCACAACCAGCACCACCACAACCAGCACCACCACAACCAGCACCACCACAACCAGCACCACCACAACCAGCACCACCACAACCAGCACCACCACAACCAGCACCACCACAACCAGCACCACCACAACCAGTACCACCAAAACCACAACCAGCACCACCACAGCCACAACCAGCACCACCATAACCACAACCAGAACCACCACAACCGCAACCAGCACAACCACAACCAGCACCACCACAACCACAACCAGCACCACCACAACCACAACCAGCACCACCACAACCACAACCAGCACCACCACAACCACAACCAGCACCACCACAACCACAACCAGCACCACCACAACCACAACCAGCACCACCACAACCACAACCAGCACCACCACAACCACAACCAGCACCACCACAACCACAACCAGCACCACCACAACCACAACCAGCACCACCACAACCACAACCAGCACCACCACAACCACAACCAGCACCACCACAACCACAACCAGCACCACCACAACCACAACCAGCACCACCACAACCACAACCAGCACCACCACAACCACAACCAGCACCACCACAACCACAACCAGCACCACCACAACCACAACCAGCACCACCACAACCACAACCAGCACCACCACAACCAGCACCACCACAACCAGCACCACCACAACCAGCACCACCACAACCAGCACCACCACAACCAGCACCACCACAACCAGCACCACCACAACCAGCACCACCACAACCAGCACCACCACAACCAGCACCACCACAACCAGCACCACCACAACCAGCACCACCACAACCAGCACCACCACAACCAGTACCACCAAAACCACAACCAGCACCACCACAGCCACAACCAGCACCACCATAACCACAACCAGAACCACCACAACCGCAACCAGCACAACCACAACCAGCACCACCACAACCAGCACCACCACAACCAGTACCACCAAAACCACAACCAGCACCACCACAGCCACAACCAGCACCACCATAACCACAACCAGAACCACCACAACCGCAACCAGCACAACCACAACCAGCACCACCACAACCAGCACCACCACAACCAGCACCACCGCAACCACCACAACCACAACCAGCACCACCACAACCAGCACCACCGCAACCACCACAACCACAACCAGCACCACCACAACCAGCACCACCACAACCAGTACCACCACAACCACAACTAGCACCACCACAGCCACAACCAGCACCACCATAACCACAACCAGCACCACCACAACCACAACCAGCACAACCACAACAAGCACCACCACAACAACAACCAGCACCACCACAACCAGCACCACCGCAGCAGCACAACAACAACCAGCATCACCACAACCAGCACCACCACAACCAGCACCACTACAACCAGCACAACCACAACCAGCACCATCACAACCACAACAACAACCAGCACCACCAAAACTGACACAACAACTTCAATCACTACAATTACCACAACCATCTCACTACTAACTCCACCCTCGGAAACGCCACATCTACACAACTACCATCTCCGCCGCAACCGTCACCATCACCAACTTAAACCCAAACCAATCACTTTCACCATCACTACCACAACCACACCATACACAACACCCCACCACCACAAGCACGACCACTACCAACGCTGCCACAAATACTAACCACCATTTTAGTATAGTTATAACAACACATTTGACAGGTGTTTGTACCGCCACCAACAATTTACATCATTTTAATTTTAATAAAGATGCCACGTTTCCGCAGGTGCGCGTGTTCGAGCAATTCAAGTCCGGGGACCGGTTCTACGTGGTAATGGAGTTCTGCAGTCGTGGGGACCTCCTTGATCTCATCAACCAGCGCATCAGCGAGAGCAAGAAAGGACTCGGCGAGGATCGGGCCCGAAATCTATTCCGCATGCTCGCCGAGGGCATCCACCATATACACACACACGGGATAGTACACAGGTTTGAGGTCTTACACAAACTCTGCGCAGCGGTTATCCCTCAACGGCCACTGGCGATTACCACTTCCATCACAAGAAAATCCTTCCATATCTGGAAGGATTTTTATTTATTTTTAAGTATTATTATTGTGAAAAATAGTATTATTTTTTTATATTATTGAAAATAGTGTATAAGTTGAGGTTCAAAATACAAAAATAAATAACCAAAATTAAAAAATAAAAAGTAAACATAACAACAGGAATATCAATGTACCACGTGGCTCGGCTATCATCACGTGCATGGTCATAACGTCAGGGATTTGATATCGAGCGATGCTCTGAACCAATCAAATCTCTGCGCGGAGGTTGGGTCATAAAATAAGTGTTGATAGCGGACAGTTATACGTGATCATGTCTGCCTCCCGATCGAGCTTTTTAGTTGTCCTGACCACGAAGTGCTCAGGATGAGGTCTTATAGTGGGTGGGTATCCGACGTCGTGGGTCGTGTGTCGTCTGTCGTCATCAGGTTGCTTCAAATATCATCTCCTCCTAAACCCCTATGCAGATTTTATTGAAATTTCGTCGGATCTTTGGGGGACCCGATTTCAAAGTTGATCATATCGGTCCGGTCTGCTGCATACGAAGGTCACAAAGACTAAAAATAGATTTTAACAATTGAAACTATAAACATTTCCTCTGAAAACACAAGGCCCAGAGCCCGTTCATTCGGATTAGCTTAAGTGCACAATTTAAACTGCAAGAAAGTGCGCAAAACGTATATTTTAAAACAGATCAAACTTTAAATAAAAATATATGTAAAATAATTTATAAACATACTATTTTGTAAAGCAGGATCAACTTTAAAATCACAAAATCAATTTAGTGAGCGTCTTTAGCCAAATTATTTAAATTAAAACAGATTCAGTCTTGTTTGAGAAATCGGGATCTGGATTTCGAATTTTCTATGTACCATAGCATGATGTTACTCAGCAAATTTTTTTATTCAAATCATGTTCCTCTTGTCTAAATTGGCCCTGCCTCGGATGCCACTTGGTTTCCTTATATTAGTAAAGTGAGAACTCCAAAATCAAATTTTCAACTCTGAAACAGCAAGGTTCATAGGTGTGGTATTTGATATGCAACAGCATACCCCTCTGGTCAAAACAAGATCCGCCCTAGAGGTACATTGTTTTTCTTATATGAATACAGTGAACATGTTCAAGGTTTGATATGTGTTATGTTACATCGTCTGGTGGTTCTTTACACAATTTTATAAAATCTGGTCCCTGGATTAAATATTGACCCTGCCTTGGGGATTGTTGTAATATTAAAGTGTACATACAAAGTGAAACTCTAAAATCTTCTTTTCTGAAACCACAAGGCCCAGATGTTTGGTGTTTGTTATTTATCCCACTTTTACAGCGAACTCGGTTGATTAAAGCCCCGTTGATATAATTTCTGCTATAAACCACGGCACGAAATGACGTCATTTATCGACAAAATGACGTCATAAATCCAGCGAAATTATCCAGTTAAACTAATTTTGTTTAAATAAAAATGTTCACTGAATAAAAAGTGGGATAAATAGAATTATATGTAAGTGTTGATTATAGATCAGGTTTATCATGCTCGGCACGAAAACGAAAAAGCACTCGCCAAGGCTCGTGCTTTTTGTTTTCTAAGCCTCGCATGATAAACCTGATCTATAATCAACACTAACCTATTATTCTCTATGTAACATCGCCTGGGGTCCTCTACCACGTATGTCAAAATCATTCCGATTGTGTAGTTACCTCTTGATACTCAACTTGATTCCCTAATATGTATATCGTTTAAACTTTAAAAACAATCTCCTCTGAAACTACAATTCCCAGAGGTTTTGTATTTAACATGCAAAATCGCATAGTGGTCCTCTACAAGGTTTTTTCAAATCATGTCTCGTGGTGTAAACTTGTCCCTGTGCTGAGGGTTACTTGTCCCTGTGCTGAGGGTTACTTTGTTTCCCATGCTAGTCCTTTACCGTGCTTTTTCCAATCATAACATCAAGACGTTGATGTCGCTCCTTAGAAAGCTTGATATGTCAGATTTGTCATCCTTATATGTATATAATGGACGTTTTAAACATATTCTCCCAAACTATATAGTTGCATGAGAACCGATAAATAAGGTTTTAAGCATCATTTTAGTAGCCTTTTACAAAGTTGTATTAAATTTGGTCACTTGTATCAAAATGTGTAACCCCCACCCCACCCCCAACACCGCCGTTTGATTACATAGTTTATATAACCTTTAATAGAAAAATTACTTTTACACTCTTCTACTCTGACGCCGATGCCAAGAGGTTTGTTGTTTGATATAAAGCGTGTAATAACGTGGAATACCACTCATAAAGTGGTATTCGACCTAAGGTATGCTAATCTTGTCAATGTGGTCAAATATTTTGTCCCGCCCATCCGGTAACTTGTTTTCATGGTTCATACTGCACACAATACAAAATATCTTCTGCCAGGTAAGATCACTCTGGTTTTACAATGTGAATTCTGGTTAGCTATTTAGGGCCATCATGGCCGTCTTGTTTTTTTAGCTGAAGACCACACAAAATGTTGGTAAAAAAGAGTTTAAACAAATTGCTAAAAATTGTAAGCGCTATCATAAATTATATATATGACTCTTTTTGTCGGTATTAAAACAGTTTAAATAAAGTTTAATCAATCTTTTAAAACATTACTCATTTGTACACTATTGCTAGTTGTTGACCGTTGGGTTTGTTTGACTGTTTTTAACAGGATAGCGTGGTTGATAGTATACACATGGTAAATATAACTGAGCCAAATACTGTAATTGGTCTTGTCAGAATGTATTTGTCAATTATTGTATTGTCTTTTCAGAGACCTTAAATGTGAAAATGTTCTTCTTGACAAAGATGAAAACATTAAAATAACAGGTAAAAATAGTTTTCTAAAATAATGTGTTCATGTGAAGTTTATAATCCTTCAATACCACAAGACAAGTTCATTTTCATAAGTATATATGCAATGTAACAACACCCAAGATCGTTTGTTGCATTCGCATCCTAAATGTCTGGTTAAAATACAACATCCAGGCTTAAGTTTAACATGTAAGATAAGGAAAAACGCGGGACCGTGGTAGATTTTCGCCTTGCGATCAAGAGATCTTTTGTGTGACCCCAACTCTTGGAGCGTTCTCATTAAGTACTGATTATACATAGTAACGGACTGAACAGTGTCTCAATTAGCCTAAAGCTTTCCATGCAATCAAACAAGCCAAAATCATACGTCCATTTTAGAATAATAATGTATATAAAACGGTTGCCTTTGTCTGCTGCAGATTTCGGCTTCTCCACGAAATTCAAGCCAGGTATAAGCTCCCTGTTGAAGACTTCTTGTGGCTCCTACGCCTACACAGCACCAGAAGTGATCAAGGTGCGGCCATACGACGGCACCAAGTCGGACATCTGGAGCATGTGAGTTCGATTTTTACTTGAATAAATGCCTCTATCAATTGGCCGAATACACACAGCACATCGCAAATAAAATAATCTTGTCACCAATAACATGATATACGAATGCCTCATTTAAAAATAGACCTTAAATAAATAGCCTTATACTTGACATTTGGTGGTTTCTAACCACAACTGCCATGCACCTAACAGTGTGTTCACATAGGTGTCGCTCCTCCAATTTAGCAGTGGCGTAATTTATTTAATTAACATACTCACAGCAAGCGTTAAGTCTATGGAAATATTTAAAAAATAGTCGAAATATATGTATGTTAAAATCAAATCGAATTTTAGGAATCGGTTCATTTGTAAGAGAACTATCTTAGTACTAACTGCTACATATTCTATAACAAGTATATTATCCTTTTTACTGCTATATATTCTATACCAAGGGTATAATAGTATCAACTGCTACATATTATATCACAAGGGTATCGTCCTATTAACTGCTACATATTCTTTATCAAGGGTGATATCATATTAACTGCTACATATTCTATATCAAGGGTACTATCATATAAATTGCTACAAATTCTATATCAAGGGTGCTATCCTGTTAACTGCTACATTTTCTATAACAAGTGTATCAACCAATTAACTGCTATATATTTCATAACAAGTGTATCAACCTATTAACTGCTATATATTCTATAACAAGTGTATCAACCTTTTGTAGGCTACATAATCTATTACAAGGGTGCAATCCTATTAACTGCTTAATATCCAATTAACTGCTAAATATGCTATAACAAGTGTATCACCCTCTTCACTGCTACATATCATATTCACTGATACATGTTATATAACAACGGCAACTTATTATTAACTTTTACATATCATTTTAACGGTTAGTACCCCATTGCAAGGTCATCCTAATGTTCACTTCTACAAAAGTATTATATTGTAGGGTTATCATTATACAAACTGCTACATATTCTAGTGCAGGGGTATCATTATTCAAACTGCTACATATTCTAGTGCAGAGGTATCATTATAAAAACTGCTACATATTCAAGTGTATCGGTATCATTATACAAACTGCTACATATTCTATTGCAGGGATATCATTTTACAACCTGCTACATATTCTATTGCAGGGGTATCATTATACAAACTGCTACATATTCCTTTGCAGGGGTATCCTTAAACAAACTGCTACATATTCTATTGCAGTGGTATCATTATACAAACTGCTACATATTTTTTTGCAGGGGTATCATTATACAAACTGCAACATATTCTATTGCAGGGGTATCATTAAACAAACTGCTACCTATTCTATTGCAGGGGTATCAATATAAAAACTGATACATATTCTTTTGCAGGGGTATCATTATACAAACTGCTACATATTCTAATGCAGGGGTATCATTATACAAACTGCTACATATTCTATTAGCTATATATTCTACTGCGGTGGTTTCCTTTTACAAACTGCTACATATTCTATTGCAGGGGTATCATTATACAAACTGCTACATATTCTCTTGCAGGGGTATCATCCTGTTTGCTATGCTGAACGGTCGACTGCCCTTCAACGATGCCCAGCTGTCCGAGCTCGAGGAGGACATGAAGATGCAGCGGCTCAGGTTCGAGCGCACCGTATCATTTGGTAAGTCGCATGGCGCACTGTATCATTTCGTAAGTCGCATGGCGCACCGTATCATTTGATAAGTCGCATGGCGCACCGTATCATTTGGTAAGTCGCATGGCGCACCGTATCATTTGGTAAGGCGCATGGCGCACCGTATCATTTGGTAAGTCACATGGCGCACCGTATCATTTTGTAAGTCGCATGGCGCACCGTATCATTTGGTAAGTCGCATGGCGCACCGTATCTTGTTTAACAAAGCGCGTAAGCACCTTCTTTAACACAGCATATCAAGCAAGCCATATATATACATGGACTTACATGAATTCCAAACGACCACAATTACTTCAACTATAACTTAAAGCCGCTGATACAAAATCAAATATACTCCAAAATTTATCAAATACCACGCCCCTCCCTTATTACAAGTTCTTACTGTATATTCCAGAGTGTTGGTACTGCAGATCCTACAGTACAATTCCTCCAGCGTCCTCTCTATAGCGAACATCCGGTGTACATGTATATTTCTCTCTCTCTCTATAGAGTCCATGGTGCTAGTACGGCGGATGCTCCAATACAATCCCCCCAGCCGTCCCCCCTTAGCGGAAATCCTGAACGACCCGTGGCTCACAGGCCGCCGTGCCATTCCTCGGCAGCCCCTCAAACCAAAGTGGTCTGTAAGTAGTCTCTATAATTAAAAAAAAAAGTATCGTTTAGGTAAATTTGATCTGATTAGCTGCATTTAAAAGTACACTTATGACGACCATGGGTTGTCCAAAACGAGATATGTGTGATTACTTGGGTCACAATATGATTCAATTTGACTATAAGACTGATTCGGTACGATAATTTAAAATGAATAATATTCTGCAACATGAGGCAATGGAATGTGACTAATAAGATACCCATTTTCATATATGAAAGTGAAAAATACTAATTTTGGTAAACAGGGTCTACGAGCGTTTATAGAAAAATTCTTCACGATAAGAAGTTCAAATAAATTATTAGTGTATGGATCTTTTAGGTAAATGATTCATGCTTTTTGGTATAAAAAAAAACACAACATACATTCAACATTTATTGGCCACATTTTACATTTTATTCGTGCATTTATCACAAGCTCATTTATTGGCCGCATGCATAAAAAATCAATATACAGTAAAGAACCGATTCATCATCTTTCTTACAGAACCCGTACCAGAAATCCACGAGCAAGAACGGGTTTATGGTGTGTCAACCGGAAGGAAAGGTTGCACCCAGTGACGGGGCAGCCGTTTATTACAAAGGCACTGTCACTGAAAGAGGGTCAGAAGCCACCGTTACCGTAAGCCACAATAAAAACGAGACAGTCGTTCTGAAGAGTCGTAAAGGAAGTTCAAAAAGTAAGAACAGTCATCGCGCAAATAATTGTACCTTTGTAATATTTGCTTGTTTTATGGAGGGCAATAAGTGATTGTTTATGATAACCCAAATACTGTATTCTTTATTTCGTTTTTATGTATTAAACATGTTTTGAATGATGTGTGAACATGTCTAAAAACAGCGTATAACAAATGTCAATTAAAAAAAAACTTTTAACACGTGGTGTCGGCACTGATTCTTTATTTTGCTACTTTTGTATTGCTGTTGTAGCTGTTGTTTGTTTCTTGTCGTTTTAGGTTTAGTATGCAAAGATTCGTATAATGTATGTGTGTCGTTTTTAGAAAACATTTGGATAAGCGGACCACCGGCTGCTCAACGACCAAACACATGGCCTCGCTCTGACAAAATCTGGAAGTCGCCCTCAAAGCCAGGTTCCCAAACCCGGCGGTCATCTGCTTCATGCCAAAACAACACGGCTATTGGCGCTAAGCAGAGAACAAACAAGCCGGGCACTGGGAAGAACGTGAACAACGTTCGGCTGTCCAAAGAGTTAATAGAAAAGGTATTTGTGTCGTGTTCTGAGAAAACTGGGCATAATGCATGTGCGTAAATTGTCATCCCAGATTAGCCTGTGCAGTCCGCACAGGCTAATCAGGGACGACAATTTCCGCTTTTATGGAATTTTTCGTTTAAATGTTTCTTCTAAGCGAAAATCCAGCGGACTGCACAGGCTAATCTGGGATGACACTTGACGCCCACGCATTTTGTCCAGTTTTCTCAGAACGCGACACACATAGTGATGATATTTGGATTTGTAGGATGGCGTTAACGTCATCACTGTGGACGCTCGAGAACATGAGTTTAGTGGGTTATTGATGTGTGTTATGCTTGAAGACATCATAATTGTACATAATATATGAACATAAAAGACCCATATATAGAGAGAGAGAGAATATGAGTTGCTTTCGGTGAATGATCGAAATTAATTTCACGAGTGTCAATACATGTTTTAAATATTTTAAAGAGAAGTTTTCGTGTTGTTTGTGCGTTAAGTTTGTTTGTTATATTGTGTTCGTTTTGTGTTGTTGTTGTTGTTTTTTTGTTTCGGTCTATATGCATTTTAAAAATTTCGAGTGAATGGTAGAGTTAATTGTGGTAGATTTGCAGGTGCTATTATAAAGCTTGTTACTACGGTCTACATGGCCAAACATTGGTCTTACGTTTAAATATGTTCATATTTAACTATGTTGACCTGCCGAGAGATCACTCAAGGGGTCAAAAGCAAGTTGCAGAATAAATATATTTATTTTGCTTTCGTTATTACTCAGTGTTGTGCATACCATTTTTAACAGAATTAACCATCTTGTTGTTCTGTACTCCAGTTTATTGCAGAACAATTAGTCACTATCAAGCCTCCCGAAACCTGCGTGTGCTGTAAAGCGGAAGCGGAAAGCGTCTGTCTGAAAACACGTCTGGGAGCGGAAAAAGGTGAAGACGTTGATTTTCTCGTCCTCGATAATGGTGACGTCATTAAAACGGCAGTACCAGAAAAGTCTCTGAGTGCAGGCGATAAGAAATACACAATAAAAGCAGTAAGCGCTAAAGACACGAGGACTTCCGGTAGGGTGATTTCATCGGAAGTGTCTAAAAGATTGTCTGCTTCTCCGCACCGGAAGTCAGTGAGCTCCGATGCAAGATCCGTACGAGCATCTGCTGTTTCTCCGATGAAGGTAAAAACACAAATTCTGCGTTTTTTTGTGTTTAAGAATTCTGCATATATTCACACATACTTTACGATATTATTATGGAGAAATTACTTTGGTTTTAAATTGATTTTCATTTAAACACCAAATTAGCTAAGAAAAGTATTGTGTTTTACCTTCATACCATATAATATTAGTTTTAAATGATCGACCATCAAAAATGTGCGCAGACATAGCATTATCCGTTGAAAAATGGTATATTTCGTTCCACAAAAAAAATGAAATTTTAATAAATTGCCACTTTCAGATTATCACTCAGGTAAAATGGCGCATTCAAACTAAGTTAACGAATTGGTAATGCTTGTTTCCGTAGATTGCGGTGCAGTCCCCTACCTCCCCGGACCAGGGTCAAGGCCAGACCCAGAGCTGGGTCAACTACATGGTCAACCCGACAACGAGCCCTGCCGAGCGCGTCAAGTACTTCAGGGACCGTCTCATGAAACTCTACGGAAACGATGAGCGGCCGGAAGCGCCGAACAACGGGTCAGTACGATGTTTTAAAGTGTTTTTGTTGTGGACTTATATTTGCTTTTGGCGAAAATGTGTGAGCCAAATTATGACCAACTTACACTACGCAAAGGTTCTTAATTAATACATGTATTTGTATTAGTCGATAATCGTTGTCTTAAATACCCTAAATTATTCGCTTTTCTTTAGAACACTTTTGATGTGAATATGCTCTTGTTGTTGTTTTTTATGAAATATTTATATAAAAAAATGGATAACTTTTTTTCAAAACAAGCAAACCATTGCAATAAAGCGTGATACATTGTTTTATAAATCCGGATGGCTATGCTTTAAATCGATATATTGGTGAAACTGTTATGTTCTATTTTTTGTTTAAATAACTTAAACCGAAATCGGAGTAAAACTGATTATAAACCGTGACATTAATTTAATTTTTTATATGAAATATTTGTTATAAATCAGAAACATGTAATAAACGTCGGAACACATTGTTTTCTTCAGCGCCAGTGGTTTACCTCCCTTGTTGGTCCAATCGTTGACGACTACCGTTCGATCGGTCGACGCCAGCACCCCTGCATCACCGCAGCCGCCATCACAACCAAAGACGTCACAAAAAACGGCGCAGTCGCCGACAAGATGTTCTGCCGGAACGCGACGTCCCTCCGCCCCTGCAAGCACGTGGCGGTCCGCGCGCTCTATGAGCACTTCCGGGAAACCTAAACTTCCGGTTAAACCTGTGCAACGCGTGGTTGTTCACTCGGCTGTTGTGTAAATTATGTACATTTCATCAAATAATCAACGAAAAATAAAATAAACATTAACTGTATGTGTGTTTCTTATGTAAATAAAACATAAGGTACATTTAAAACTATTAATTTTACAAGGTGCTAACGTATCAGAACAATAATGAAGTTCGTGTAACATTACTTCATTATGTAACTGACCGTCACTCCGAACGTTTTCTGAGTATGTACGTAAAACTACGCAAATTCGGTCAAATTCAAAACAAGATACTTAAGTAAGCGTGCTCGTTTTATCATTAGAGGTCCCGAATTCCAATTCCGCGACAAGTACACTTTTTATACAAAGTTTTTCGTTTTTCTTTTAAAATTATTTTAGACTGCTCCTTATATTCAAGTGTTGTTAATAAATACATTTGCCACACAGGAATATGTCATTATAACGTTGCAGTTGATAATTTTAGACGTTGCTTTAACTTATGAAATATATCGTATTTCATATACTGCTATCCTCAACTTTAACATAATTTGCAAACGAAAGCAATCGTGCCCGAAGTAGTTTATATTGTTCCCTTAAAGGTTTAAACCTGTCATGAACTTCGTTGATATCACCTAATTTCGTATGTTTCCGTCGACCCGAACGGTCAAACATAATGCTCGACGATTTTTTTCTGTAAATTAAGAAATAAACAACAGAAAAGGAAATAATTTCCGAACAGCAGCATAGCAACATAGTTTCTACTGTGGTTGTTGCTGCTCAGATATAGAGCTAATTTCAATTTCATTTCACAATATTAATGAGCCGCTTCGTGAGAAAATGGGCCTTATTATATACGCGATCAGCGTAGCTTCATACGAGCCTGTGCCTTCAGACGAGCCTGTGCATTCAGACGAGCCTGTGCCTGCAGACGAGCCTATGCCTGCAGACGAGCCTGTGCCTAAAGACGAGCCTGTTCCTTCAGACTAGCCTGTGCCTTCAGACGAGTATGTGCCTTCAGACGAGTCTGTGCCTTCAGACGAGCCTGTGCCTTCATACCAGCCTGTGCCTTCAGACGAGCCTGTGCCTGCAGACGAGCCTGTGCCTTCAGACGAGCCTGTGCCTTCAGATTAGCCTGTGCTTTCAGACGAGCCTGCGCATCCTCCCAGTCTGGTCCAGAGCTACCTTGTCCGCTAATGAGTGCCCGTAATCTTGCGTGACTTTATATCGGACAATTATATTTGTGCATGGTTTATCGGCATATAAACACCGCTTTGTCGGTCTGGTTTGTGGCTACTAAAGCGTCAGAAGCCCAAAGATTAATAAAACATTACCGGTATATCTTACGTAAGGTTATGATATGTCGGCAGCATATATACCGGTACCAATTAATTCGGAATGTCGTCTAAAACATGTATTGTCGTAGATATAGAAAAGCAGAGGCTTGTTTATGAATGTTTGGTCGAATGTTTCATATTCAACACATATTTTATTACAAAAACTACGTTGTTCGTCTGAGATTATTCGAATACATTGAATATATCTTTAGAATTTATTATCACATGTTGATTAAAAAAAATATGTCAAATTTATAAATTATTTGGCAATATCGTTGATACTTAGTATTTCCATTGTCGTTATTCATAATATGCAATAAACATTTTCAACAGAATAAATATTTTCATATTGTTTGGTAATGTAAAAACGATACAATGCACATCCAACATAAACGTTGACAATATAGCTGTAAAACATATTTATTTTATTTGTTTCGCTTATTTTTTATTTATCAAAGAGATGGATTTAGAAAAGAAAACGAGGTATAAGGATCGTTCGTTACTAAAAAACACGTCTTTATAACACTTTTGGGAATTCAGTACGTCTTTATTTAACTTGTGTATACATATACGTCTATTATACTTGTGGAACATGTTAACATAAGATAGCGCATTAAAATTTTAAAAAAAAATACGCAATTCGTAATCGTTTTTAAATGGAAACTTGAAGTGACTATTTTAAAGATTAATAATCTGCAGTTTTGAAAACTTCAGTCTGACACAAACGTGTTATGCTGAGGTTAATCCGCATGGATTTAAAGATTATTGAATAAATATAAATATGAACGGATTATGAAAATAAATCTCCCCTGAAACACAGGCATTGCAACACTTAAAAACAAATGCATTTATGCGTTTCTTAACATAAAAAATGGTCATTCTCACATCACACGATGTGCTGTGGTCAATATTGTGTAAACTGTGAACCGTAAAACAAATGTGTTTACATCAGAATTCTATTCAAAATGGATAGGATTATGATTTGGATGAATTTAGAAGAATGATCACCAAACGAAAATTCACTCTTTTACTTTTATTCGTGTGTTTTATTCGCGGTTAGTTAATAAATGTGGATATTTGTGTTATTCGGATTAATATTATTATTATTATTATTATTATTATTATTATTATCATCATCATCATCATCATCATCATCATCATCATCATCATCATCATCATCATCATCAGCAGCAGCAGCAGCAGCAGCAGCAGCAGCAGCATCAACATCATCATCATCATCATCACCATGATCATCGCCATCACCATCATCATCCTCATCATCATCACCATCATCATCATCATCATCATCATCATCATCATCATCAGCAGCAGCAGCAGCAGCAGCATCATCATCATCNACATCACGAGTCGCCTCCCTTGTTGGTTCATGCTACCAAAATGTTCTATTTTTAGAAACGGGAATTCCAAATCGTGACGAATGTGAATGGTTACAAAATGACATAACTATGAAAATAAATACGTAGAATTACATTATTTCACGCATACCATTATGCAACCATCCGTTTTCTTTTCCGACTTGATACATTTACAGCTTTCCATTTAATATTTTACAGACACAACACTCGTCCAGAATTCGCGCGAATCCATTAAATTCGATGCCACATTTAAACCGTTAGCTCTACTCGTAACGTTAATTTCTGGCTCAAAGTAAATCATTTTAATTTCAATTAACACATCTCTATTACTTTCAAACTCTACTTCATCAAATCCATAAAAAGGCAGGTCAGAATCCATGTCATAAATCAGAAAACATTCATCGAGAATATGTTAATTTCTATTTATAATTAACCGATGTAATTTTACATATCCTTAAACCAGGGCCTTATGAATTCAGTTATGTAAACATTTGACCTCTCCCAAAACAGTAAACAAAGGAAATAGAAAGTAGGAGTGAGGTCACTATCAACAAGAACAGAATTGTTTTACGAACGAAATTTGTTTTAGTTTCTTAGAAGGTTTTTTCACGTAAAACGGTCTTAGAAAAATTCACTAAAAACAGTGTTAGCAATATTCTTGGAAGAAAACGTTAGAAAAACGTTTCCAAATAAAAAATTGTAAGAATTACCATATACTATATTAAATAGATATTTCGTCTGATTTTTGATCAGGTAAGGCTTCATAATGGTCAACCGTTCCATGTCGATTTTCGAAATGTAGCTTATACCTTAAGAATAGGTGCGTTGCACCTATGCTAAAAATGCACAATGTACATATTGATATATGTTCAGATATTTTAGCCTTTTATAACTTGTAATGTTCATCTATACGGAATCGTTTTGATACTGATAAGTGAATATATGTGTGTATACAGAACATGCAATTAGATTATACATTTAACTAACTCATAACAGTATTTTTAATCTAAAAAAATGCAAAAAAGATCATATGTGCACATATGAAACGCATTTAAATCTCTCACATTGAGCAAATAACACACGCTGCTGTAAGTCATAACTTAATATATATTGTCCAATAAAAAAATACTTATTTCGAAACAAACAGTGTCATTGTTTTAAACTACTTAGGATGTGTTTGTGTTGATGTGTTTTTTTTTCAGGGGGGGGAGTACCATTCCTGTTTATCAAAACTGATACGCTGCATAATACACAATTGTCAGACAACCTCTTAGTCTTTATAAATTATACAATTTCTTTATTTTTTTGTTATTGGTGTATGTGCAACTTATTGCATTCGATAAATGTAAGTAGATTAAATCTAAATGGGCTGGACAACCAAAAAAGTGTGTGCGTGTGTGTGTGTATTTCGAAGTTTATGAGGTCCTCCCGCGTCTACATTATGTGTGGACCCAGAGTCGGTTTGATCACTTCTACCACATTCACTCACTTGATTTTTCTTAACAAATCAAATGGGAAACCATATATATATTTAAACAGCCATACAAAGCAAGAGTTGAATGTGAAACTAACGTGTTTCTTGTGTATAAAAATATTGAGCAGAAACACAAGTTTTACACTCAACTTCTAAACGAACATCATAATAATGCTCAGCAATCTGGTAACAGAGTGTCAGTGTCTTTTAATTTGAATGTTATGAACAGCACTTAACTACAACATGTTTAACATTTCATTACAATTTGTAAGACGTAAACATGGTTGTTTGTTTCCATTAATCCATTGGACCCTTTTTTATGCGGACCGTAAATGTTTTTGTTTTGTTTAGACGGCACTCTGCCATGAGCCTTATTTCACAAAATTCTTTTTTCCATGGAATTTGTATGCAGTACAGTTAAATAACTGTTTTAATCAATGCTTACCCATTTGGTTGTGTTTTTTTTATTTGTAAAAGAATTTCAGAGTTGTTACTTTTTTCTCTGATTGTCTGTTATCTCTATGTTCTTTGCAAAAAATAATCGTCGATATAATTGATAATGTTCTTAACTTAATTTAACTGTTATTATTTTGTTGATAACATTTATAATGTTTCGCATTGTATATTTAATGTAAAAATCACACAACACAGATTGTCATACCATAGGAATGAGGTTATTACGATATCAATTAGAATATGTATGTATTGTGTGTATGGTGCCACTAAAATGTACTATTTTCTAATGTATCATGTATATGTTTACAATATATCAATTTACATAAATATACTGTGTCTTACAAAAAAATATGTTTCATAAAATCTTGTGTAAACTGATTTAAGAAAATGTAAATAAACTACTGAGCCATTTCTTATTTAAAGGAGTTTTTTGTATATAGTATATCAAGTTACATAAGTATATCAAGTTATATAAGTATATCAAGTTACATAAGTATATCAAGTTACATATTTTACTTTTTCTTACAACACAAATCTTTCTTATTCAATATATTGTTAACTGATTTAGGAAAACATACATAAACTACTGAGCTATTTCTTATTTAAAGAAGTTTTTTTGTAAGCAACACTTTTAGTCCATTCGCTCTATGCCCGGTCTTGTTAAAGGAGTTGACAGATTGGTCTGCAGGGGGTTTTCACTGTCTCAAAGTAGCCACACACTTCGCGAAGGTTTTTTCATGCATACATTGCAGCATCCGAATTACTGCATATGAATGCTCCGTGCAAGAAACCCGGGCATAGTGTCATAATGTTCAAAACAAAATTGTTATCGTCACTTATGCTAGGATCATCAAGCACATGGAAATATTTCCTTTTTACATACAGATGCTCATCTACCACAGAGGAGATTAAATGTATAAATGGTCCGTCAAAGGCTCCAATCACGTTTCGAAAACCATGATGTTGTTAAATTTTTGTTTAATTTCTGTCTGCGACGCCCATGTTGTAGAAAACAGAAGTTATTGAACATGTTGCAAAATCTAGAAAATCATTATTATTTAATAAGTTTTTTTTTATTTTCAACAGATTTCGTCTTAATTGAAAAAGTGGGCAATGCAGTGCGATTCTGCGAAGATTATTAATCAATTAATGTACAAAAATATACAACCAACTTTAATTTTGAAACTTGAGGAGCTTTATAAGTTACGACATGGTGCAGTTTTGAACCAAAGAATCGCAACAAAGTTGGAAACGTGCAGACCTTTATAAGTTGTGTTAAAAATCGAAGAAGCGGATCGCTTATTTTGCCTGTGTGAGGAAAAAAGTCCACATTTTATATCAGTAATGACATCAAACAGTTGCTTTAATTAAATACATTCAAGTTAAAGTATTGCCGATCTACTAGATGTGTTTGCATTTTCGAACAGGGCGGGAGCCAACACCATGGAGGTGGCGCTAAGAACAGAAGATGGCACCAATGCACGATACATAATTCGCAGGCGTATCACAAAATTATACCCAAGTGGCTTTCATTTTGGTAAACAATTTCAGTTGTTCATTACTCCTCAACAAAAACTAGTTATCCCAAAAATATATAGAACATACACACTTTCCATTCAAATAACCGAGTTTTAAAACAATGCACCATCTCAGTTAAACTAAGTCAGAATTGTGAATAAAAAAAGACTGTACACTGTATGTCTGATATGTTTAATAACCTATCAATCCACTGAATCACCAATATTTTGGCAATATGTCATGCATCTTTTTTCAATAAGATTGTTTAAGTCAAACACATGCAACTTCTCTCTGGCGCCATGAGTTTCATACCTTTATTTAAACGGTTATGTTATAAAATGGCACAATTAAACAAATCTTAATTGAGTTAGTGGTACTAAACAGTTGAAACCACTTATCAAAACAATATAAGCATATAATGCACACGTCATTCTATCAATTAATCAATAAAGAGCGATGTCGAAGCATATTAACCATATATTTTATATGCACAAAGTTCTGTTTTTTTCTCTATTTTTATGTGCAGATCTACCCTATAATTACGTGTATATGCATGCAGAGAACTTGTGATATCTAAAGCTTATTGTTGAAAAATTGTTGATGATAATGAGAGGTCACAGTTTTCTCCGCCAATGAAGTTAACATAATTTGGATCTTCTTGTACGCCGACACAGATGTGACAATGGTATGCTTGTTTTTCATTTACCATTTACGTTATTAGCATGCTTAAGTATATCGTTTTTTTTTTTACATTTTAAGGCGTGGCATCAAGATATCTAGATCGCGAGAATGATTAAGTCAGTCGTAGGAACGACATAACTAACTCGCCGTAATGGCATAACACGTCGTTCGAACGAAACAATTTAACGTATGAATAAAAACGACTGATACAAGCAAAACTATCATGACTCCGTATACTATACATGGGACAGATTCATGCATTGACATGCTTTTCAAACTGCGTGTATTCTGATTGGTTGATTATGACGGTACTAAGAATTAGTTATCTCAGTCATAATTGTAAGATATATCATTCACACAACTTATTAAGTCGTTCCCATGAGTCAGCTATGTCTTTACCAATACTTAGGTACTCGTTCCCACGAATTAATAAGTCGCTCCCATGGGTTAGTTATCTCAATCTCGCGACTTATTATTGCTGCTAATTTATTACATTATATAGTGAAGCATGTGGCGAAGTATATTTCTTATCAGAAAGGCAATTTTTTGTTAAATATTGTTCAATATCTCAATATGTTGTTTGTAAAGAAATAAGCCTTACACAATTTGCATTGCTTTGCGAGTGTAACATTGGCACGGTGTACATAAACAATTGAAACATATAATTGCTCAATCAAACGCCTGAGAGTACTAGTTTTTGTTTCATAAGAATTCACTTAATCCATTATTAATACCAATTGAACAGGTTTCACTGAGGTTTTATTGACTGTATTTGATTATGATTATGGTGTGTATACATGTACATGCAATTCAAAGAACAACCGTTTGCACAAAGAAGCCATAAGTGGTGTAACGTTGTCTTTTGTATATATTACAACTTAAGTTTAAATCATTCAAGGCAGTATTGGCAAAAAAACTGTGTTATTATTACATGTATGCCAAAAACCTACTTGGCTCAAAAAAGAGATTTGAAAAAATACACACACCAACATGGTAGGGAAAATTCTGTAAACATACTACGTAGAAACAGTGATTTAAAAATGTTAATTTACTATCATTAAATTGTTCATGGCCCCACATCCACCTCCATAGCATGTGCTCGTCCTTGGGAAAAATACAAAATATCTAGAAGATCGACCAAGAACCACATTGTTTTTGTGTGGCCACAAGCTGTATATATTGAAAGCAACTGTGCAATGTTATTTCTGATATAATAGGTTGGTTGCAATTTCATATTTCTGTGCATTTAAATGATTGATGAAACTTCGCTGAATCGCACTACATGACCCGATTTTTAAAACTACTCATGTTATTGATTTCTGCAACATTTTTAATGCATCACCAAAAAGAGGTGGCGCCTGGGATCAATGGCAGTGTAAGTGATCCAAATTAGTTCATGCACACCATTGTGGTGTATGATCAGCTGGGCACTTATGGTTGTTTATAACTTTAACGGTCAGTTAAGATAATTTTCTGTTAACTTCAGACCCAAACAAAATTAATTTTAGAAACAATGTTATTTTCAAACATTTTCAAATTATTAGAGCAAACAAATTTGCTAAAAATTAATATATACCAAAGGATTAAAGGTTTAACAATCAGTCAAATAAATAGCTTGATCCAAAAATCAACTGCTGTAAGCTTAAATGGCCGTAAAGTTTTGAACAACCAGGCCCTGCACTGGGAACAGGATCACGCATGGTATGGTCTCGTCACAAACGTCCTGTCCTGTGTCACACAGGGTCATGGGAATGGTACCGGTTAAATTGAAAAAAATAAGCATTTTTTTTAATTAAGGTGGAATATTTGTTATGGTAACTGTTTCGCCGAAAATCGCACAACAATATTAGATAAATGCACAACACACCTTTTTTCGACACTTGGGTAAAAGTGAATTAATTTATGCCGGTATATACATACAGACTTTAATTCGTGTTTTGTCTTTTTGTTTTTTTCTCACAATTGTGTATTATGAAATGTATGAAATATTTTAGTAAAAGAGGTAAGCGCTTTACCCTCTCCCCCTTTTTACCTCTCTCTTTGTTTCAATGTGAGAGATGTTACTGCGTTCCCTCTGTGCACATATGATCTGTTTCTCCATATTTCTACATTAACAATTCTGTTATGATTTTATGTTATATATATTCCAATCACATACACTATACATGCATTTATCATAGTAAAAAATCCACTTACATGAACACATTGCATTTTCTCTTCTTTTTTTTTCATTTACCCCACCCATTTTATTTGTCTTATATACCACAATTATGGATCATATTCACATTAAATAATAAATCATAATATTCATAAGTCTCGTTGTTGTGTATAAATGTAGTTTGCATATTAATTGCATCTTAACTGCTTTTTCGGTACAAATTGCAACATGTCTTTAGCCAAACAAAACTAGTTTTTGTTTAAGATCATTCGTGTATTTAATCATGTTTTTCATTAAATGTATTCAATTTCACAAAAAAAACTTATTTGTTTTATAAGGCGTTTATGTTATCAATTGCTGAATTAAAAAAACTTACCAAAATCGTGGAAATTACATGTTGTTTGTGTTATTTGTGAAAACACGGTATTTCTAGTTTTTTGGGGGCGGCCATCTTGGCGGCCATCTTGGATTAAGACCCCATGGGAACAAAAGTTTTCGTGGGAACAAAGATTTGCTTATACCCAAGACAATGTAGAACATCATCAACATATTTAATTAAATCCTTCCAATCATGCACCTTGAGCCTACGTTTCAACTAGTGCTTAATGTGAGATATGTTAGTGCCCTTTTTTATAAATGATCTCTTTTTCTTGATTTCTACTATTATCAGAAAGAGAAATGTATTTTATGTTTAAAAACAATAATCATGCACTTATACGTATCAAATAGGACCCACATACATAAACATAACAAGTTAAAAAAGGCTAGTATATCTCAAAATATACCAGCATGCACATTAGGCAGTTTTTCTTCATATTTGTCATTTACCCCACCCACTTTTCTCGTCTTATATGTCACAATTATTGGTAATATTCACATGAAATATTATATTTTTATATTCCTTAGTCCCATACGTGTGCATAAATGTAATAAGGATGACAATTGTATCTAAACTGCTTTTCAGGTACAAATTGAAACATGTCATAAGCAAAAAAAACATATGTTTTTTGTACCTTTTTTCATATATATAGTCATATTTTTCATTAAATGTATAATATTTCACCAAAACATGATTTGTTTTAATAAAAATAATATGTTCTTAATTGTTTAAATTAAAAAGCTTACCAAAATCGATGAAAATATATGTTGTTTGTGTCATTTGCGAAAAAAAACGATATTTTTAAAGTTTTTGGTCGGCCATCTTGGCGGCCATCTTTGATTTAGACCCCATGGGAATACTTTTTTTCTTGGGAACAAAAAATGTCTTTTACCCACGACAATGTAGAACATCATCAGCATATTAAAAAAAAACTTCCAATCATGCACCGTGGACCTCCGTTCCTACTAGACTTCTTGTACATATCGTTAATAATGACGTGATATTTGAACATTTGTGCAACAACATTACTATTAAATTTAACTATAATTGCTTTGGTATTGTTGTGAAGTTTTCGTAAAACGTTATGAATAAATAACGTAATTTCGACATGTATATCCAAATTTATTGAATGAATTGAATACAACAGCAGTGTGTTGGCAGCTACATTTATATTTCGGTTATCGTGTTGGTCGCAGCTTTTAAATGGCCATGGGGTCCGCCTAGCGATCGCGAGATCCCACGTTCAATACTCCCAGTTGCAGCATTCTCAAGATCCCCGCTCCCATACAAAGCACTAAGTAGTGGTTCTACCCAGGAAATAGAGTCGAAAGGGCTTCTGATGTAATGCAGTTTAAAAACAAGAAACAAGTTTCAAAATTATGTTTACGATTCCTCTGTCTACAACCCCCGCCCCTCGAGCTCACTTCCGCTACCTGCTCATGCCATAATCGACATATCAGATTTGATTGTGTGTTACCATGCCAACCTCACCAAGCCCCTGTGGTTTCAGGAGCCTGAAGAAGCGATGTCAAAACCTGTAACCATGACACCATTCGAGCTGAGGAAACTCTACGTGGAAACATTCCCTTACAGTAAGTAACATCTGTGAGAAAGTCCAACATTATGACTCCAGTTCAGGATTTCTGAATAAATCATCTGACATTGAGTAAGAAACAGACTTGTCCAATCTTACTCGGTTTTGTTTTCATTAAATTAAACATAAACTGTGGAGGTCCGGGGACTCGCGAATATAAAATACATTAATGATTACGTGTGGTGCAGTGCCTAATTGTGTCGTTAATCCGCCATCCCTCCAAAATAAGCTTTTCAATTATGTTTATATTTGTGTTGACAATCCGGCGACTATTTCACTATTCGTTACATTTCTGTATAATGAAGGACACATGCGAATCTATGCATAATATCGTTAAATCACTCATAAAAAATCTTCCAAATATGGTGGGCTCATGCACTGTCCAATCACAGGTGTGTTTATACATATGTCGATTTTTAAATTAAAGGAAAAGGTCCGCGACATATGCACATATATCTTAACGCATTTGGAAATAGTCACTATTACGAGGTACGAAATACGGAGATGATAAGCCGGCCAGTAAGCACCAAGAAGTGTCTTGTTATGACTTAGAATCTCTCCAATATGATAACTTACCGGTAGTTTCTCTTCATAAATGTATGATATATTGATACCATCGCTTATTTCGCATACTTACTCCTAGGTATAGTCATATTCTAAACATGTCATAATAAAATAGACAAACAATAAAGATTGCGTTATTAGGGTACTCCAACTCAAAAGATTGTGTTATTAGGGTACTCCAACTCAAATGGCAAATACTCTGACGTACTTTGATGCATTTCCATCTCGTTCCAAGATATGGATAACAGAATATTACAAGATAAGTATTGATGCAAAGCATCAAAGGGCGTCGGGAATTTCAGTGTAAAAGGCACTCAATGAAGTTACATGGAACGATTTTTTTTCTACTGTAAATATTTATATATATGCCGATTATTTTAAGCAAAATAGAAAAAGATACTGGTATATCCATTATCTATGATTGTGTGTTATAACCCCCAAATAACCATTATCTATGATGTTGTGTTATAAACCCCAAATAACCATTATCTATGATTTTGTGTTGTAACCCCCAAATATTTCATAGTCCATTTTATTAACCAGGTTTTCCGAAGGAAAAAACTGGTTATTAGATTGGCGAATGGCGGGCTGGCGGGCTGGCTGGCTGGCGGGCTGGCTGGCGGGCTGGCGGGCGGGCGGAACAAGCTTGTCCGGGCCATAACTATGTCGTTCATTGTCAGATTTTAAAATCATTTGGCACATTTGTTCACCATCATTGGACGGTGTGTCGCGCGAANACCCCCCCCCCACCATCTCACACATATATTTCATGGGCGTAATAAAAACAAAAAAATGGTTACAATAATACAGCATATTTATTTAAACTAAAATGTCTACATCATTACAAAAAGTTAACATGGAACACAAATAAAATACTTTGATTCTACTGGGGCTCGAACCTTGGACCTCTCACATGTGAAGCGAGCGTGCAACCACTACACAACGGAACTGCTTGAAAAATCCCCTTCTAACTAAGATATCAATAAGTGACTGTAGTGTAACGGTTATCAATAAAGCAAACATTCTATACATAGATGGTGACGTCACTACGTTATTGTCAGTAAGAACGGTGTGTACATAATGATAAAGCAATAAACCGTGTAATCGCTGTCGTCTTGTAAAATTGAAGAAAATACGCGTTAACCAAAACTCGAACAGCAAAAGTCTGCGCTATTGTTAGAAAAAAAAAACACAAAATAAATATAGTTTTCGATAAAGTTTCAGCGGTTTGCATATTTGCCCAGTCCCTGTGATCTTTTATTATTTCCCAGTCCCTGTGATCATTTATTAATTAAAAGAATTAGCTTTGCATTATTGGCAATACATGTTGTAGTAAATGTAATAGGCACAAATGCAGTAATTATTTACACGAATTTACAAGATATTATGACAACAAAAATATATACCTTGATCCGTAAAATAACTTCTCCTCCAATAAGCGAAAAAAAACGTATTACATACTAGTCGCCGCACTTCAGTGCGACGCCAATGAACATGTTTCATCTATTTCGACTTTAATAAAAGCTGAACTGTTTAAGTTGTATAATTTATAATTTTATCATTTTTAAGAGAGTTATCATTGGTAAGTTTAATTCAATTTAACAATAGCCTTGATATGAGATTGGTAATGGTGTGCAACGTTTTTTTTTAACCTTATATGTTACCGATTGAATATGTAGTTCGTGTGTGATAATTTTAACCGTAAAATCACATCTGTCAAATGTGTTGATGATGATATGACGATAATAAATGCTAGGCATTATGATGGTGATAATGATGAAGATGAAGAAGGAGATGGTGAAGAAGACGGAGAAAATATGATGATGACGGGGTGACATTTCCGGTCTAGTTTTTAACTCGTTCATATTCGATACGTTACACACACGGTTCAACAAAGCTGCCATGCAATAAAAAGGCGTAGTTTATAAAAATTCTAACATTATTGAAATAAAATAGAATGTCCATTTTTTTTCTATGTTTACAGCAAAATGGAAAAAGGGTTTCGACGGCTCGCTGCGGCCACATATGAGCCTGAAGTTCATGGACCCGCGAGTGTACGCCAGAGCGAAGGGCGACGAGCGCTCATACCGGGAAAAGATCCTTAACTACGAGCTCTCCGACAGCATAACGCTGCGGTCGTCGGCCCTCTCCCGGATGATGCAGCAGACAAAAATGCCGACGATGGAAGAAACCATGGAGCCCGTTACTGAACGAACGATGGATTCTCCGGAAGTTCCGCCGAAGAACGACTTCGATGACTCACAGGTATACAACGAAACGGAAATAGACGCTGAAGAGGCGCCGGCTGTCAATTCAGCCTTAACTAACGGTCACGTGGGTCGCGTGGGCGTTCATTGTGACGTAGAACTTATGTGAAAACAACGTGATTCTCAAGCGCATAAGATGTTTTTGAATCATATAGCTAACTGACCGTGAATGTCCTGTCTGTGTCTATAAACACAAACATCGTAAGGAAAATGGTTGATCAGTTACTGCCGTTACTCGTTTGAGCTTTTAAACACACACATACATTCGTTGTTTTTGTTTAAATATAATAGTATAGAACTATCTTTATATGTGCGCGATTTTTATATGGATCAATTCGATTCGCATCAGAGATAAACAAAAAAAAATTGTTTGCGCATCGTACCGGGTACTTATATTTTCTTCCCAGTACTCAAAATGTTGGTATTGCTAGATAAAGAAGTGTTGGATTATGCACTGTTTATAATTTGTCTTAATTTCAGGGAAATACCGTCGATTTGTCCCCTTTAACTTCTGGTGCTTGAAAGTGATACACATGTTGTTGTTGTTGTTGTTTTTAATCATCGACGTATTCTGCTTTTTGGTCGTTTGGGATAATTTATCGTTATCCTTCGTTAACACTGTTTCAATGCATTATAATCCATAATAGACACAATATGTTATTTGCTAGAATATTGTAATGTTTCTTTACTTAAGATATCATAACGTTCACTGTTTGCTTGTATCTATTATTTTATATATTTTTAAATAGTATCCGTGGACAAAAATATAAACAAAAGTCGAGCGGAGAATACATGCAGCATTAAAGTTGTTTGCTAATTGATGCAAAATCAAAATTACATTGAGATATTAACGTCATTTAAAAACGAAAATGTTATTAATCAGCTTTTGCTGACAGTGTTATATGAATGTATCTATCATTTGATCGAATGTGCATTTATCTTATTAAAAATGTTGTTGTTTTTTTACGTGTTACATGTATATTATCCATAGTACTAAGTTTTAGATTATAATTCAATGCTATGATGATGAGTAGTATTATGATGGTTGTGGTGGTGGTAATGGTGTTAACCCATTTATGCCTAGCGTAAAGAAAAAAAGCCTTGGCAAACAGCGTAGACCCAGATGAGACGCCGCATGATGCGGTTATCTCATCAGGGTCTGCGCTGTTTGCTTAAAGGAATTTCTGTAAGAAACATTCTAAATATAGAAATAAATATACTAGACATCCCTAATTTTGGAAATAAATTGATACAATTTAGAAGGATGGGAGAGTCCACTAGGCATAAATGGGTTAATAATGACTGTGAGGAGGAGGAGGATTTGGAGGATGCACTGTTCGTCATGGTGTCAATAATGCTAACACTAAAGGTTCCCATGCACAAAGAAAATGTCGAAATCTATTACCCATCTGCATTAACGCTATTTGTGTCTACTCATATGATACATCGTAATTTATTTCTTGTTACAAGCATATATCAGGTGTAGTTCGGACAACGTACTGAAATGGCTAGGACACTGGTCAATGCACATCGAGATACTAATATAGTAATTGGTAGACAAACAACATTTATTGAGCAAGAATGCTATATAATACAGCACACACTGGCAAAATAACAAATAGATATACACGTGTGATTTACAATTATTATAGCAGTAATAAACCAACATAAAACATGCACAACGTACGCCCAAACACTAGTATTTTAATAAATATGTTTATACACTTTAACACAGCAGGTACTGGCGATATTGCCTAATCTAGTGCGGCCGTTCATTCGATAATCAGCATTTAAATAAAATATTAATCCACCGGGAAATTCATCGTCAGCGTTTCAATAAAAAAAAAACAAGAGATTTCAATTTAAGGGCCGAATGCACGAAAGTCGAAAGTGTATTCGTGACCCAAATGTGTTATCTTGATCTTAACATCCGGATAAAACCGACCAGGGCCAGTATTCTTCAAACAATTCTCAGACGTAAGACTAAGAACAACGAATATCATTGAAATTGATATATTGAAGATTTTTTTCAGTTTAAGTGAAACTTGACAATAACCACCACTAGTTACATATTTCTTTATTTAGGACAATGTATTGTTGCAATAATCACCATCGACAGCCTGTACATGATCAAAGTCAAAGAGCTTTTTCGTGGATCTAAGTATTTTCCTTATTCTTAAGTCTAAGAATGAGTTATTGAATACGTGCTCGGTTTAGTTATTAATGGAAAATCATAAAAGAGTTTTGCTGTGCACTCACAAATTAAATATAAGGGCAATAACCCCATCAATGCCAAAGAATATAGAGTTATGGTTATTGTATTCCACAACTCTAAAAGTCTGTTTTTATAAAGTCTCATTTGAATACATTCATAACTTATGAGTTGTGATCTGCAATAAAATTACTTTATTCGATACTGCTCTGCACAAGAAAATAAACCAATGGCAATAACTCAAAACACTGAAGAGAGTTGTAGTTTTTCCAATCTACACTTATCCGCCATGTTCTGTGTAGATCTATAACGTTCCATCATAAAAGTTACGATTGGAATTATAGACTGAACAAAGGTTGTGTTAAACCTCCTTAAATATATGAAGTTTTATTTGAATCCATTCTATACATTTCCAGATTCGATTCACACAAGAAAATTACGGTTCGTAGTTATGCTCTGCACAAGAAAAGAAAGCAAAAGGCAATAGTTCAAACGATTACACAGAAAGAGTTAGGATCTTGTACCATGCACGGCCTCTCGATATCATCTATAAATACTGAAAAGAGAGTTTTGGTCCTGACTGACGGACGGACGGACAGAAGGACGAACGATGCGATTATTGCATGCCTCTCTTATGGGAAATAATCTGGTGGCCTATGCACATATCTGTACGACATTAAATTTCCTGTACTAAGCGACAAGGTCACTTGCCAATGAAATGTGTTCTTTTCGTTAGCTTGAACAGTACAGGACCCCTCGGCGGCATCGCAGCACTTAGTTCATTCAAAAATGGCGGGTACTGTGTTGTCCGACATAGATTTCAAAGTCATCCGGTCAGATTGGCTCCCGCGCCTCGAGCTAGAGACGGGAGTCAGTCGGGACAAGTCCAACTCTACAGTGTCTACATACTGAATCTTGGAATCGTCCGTGTGGTTATCGAGAGCCGGGGGTCGTCCTGCGCGAGATTTTGAGACCCGCACGACGTTGCTATTATGAACGTTAAGACGTTTCCGCGTTGATCGTGACGTCATCGATCCTCCGCCTGAGTCAAACGAATGTATCGGCGTCGATGACGTAATAAACGCCGGTTTAGATGGCAATGAATGCCTGTGTCCATGTGAGTGCTTAGATCTGTAAGATCGGTGATCGCTGTTTCGTGGTTCGGACACTTTGTATATTTTGGGCATTCGAAAAGAATCGGACGTCCCGCGCATGATGAGATCGATCTTCTGGAGCTGCTTCGCCGCTCGATCGCTCAGCTCCGACGCTTTGCATATTGCTGCCTGTTTCATGAGCGCCGTTATTTCCGACCGCAACATATCGGCGTCTCTCGATGGTTGTTCCCAGTCACGCGCGTACGACAACTCGTCCTGAAGACGGCGCTTTTTAAAGTCAAACTTTTTCACTATCTCTGACACTGTGAGTTCGAGGAAGGTATCGCCGTGTGTGTAAATCTCTTTCCTAATTTGTTCCACGAGTTTCTCTTCCGCCTCCGTGTCCTCAATGCGGTCTTCTAGTTTCTTGATTTCGTCCATGCGCAGGCGCACTGAGATGTCCAGGGACCGGATGCGGATGTCCATGATGTCAAGGTCCTTCTTCAGCGTTACCACGATGGGGTCCTTTGGATGTAGAGGCGGTCTGAAAAATTAATAGTTCTGTAATAAGTATCTTATGCAATGCATACAAGGAAGTTATTAAAAAAGTTATTTTTCGATTTTAAGTACGATTTTTAACAATCTTCTAAAAAACTCCTAATTGTTCAAATAGCTCTGGAAGAAAAAGGGCAATTTATATGATTAATATGTACTTAAGTAATGTGCGAATTCGTTATAAAGCATATACCATATACATGGTTATCCGCTGATCAATCGATGAAACATGTTATTTGTCACAAGAAAAAAGATTCTGGCTCTGAGTTGTAGAAGTAGAAGAACCGAAAGTAGGCCAGTAGGCCTAAACGTTACCATATTGTGTTACTAGCTGTCTTGTATCTACTGCGCACATGTTCATCCGGTGTTTCTATCAAATGCCCGAAATGTATGCGAAACTGAACACATACTACCTGTTATATATTATTTAGTAGAATCTTTTTGGAATAGAATGGAATGATCTACTTACACGATCGGATAAGATTTATCTTACCAGGATTCACTTTTAACCTAGTATAATACATATGAGCCTCGCTCTGTGAAAAGGGGGTTTAATGCATGTGCGTAAAGTATCGTCCCAGATTAGCCTGTGCAGTCCGCACATGCTAATCAGGGACGACACTTTCCGCTTTTATGATATTTTTTCATTTAAAGAAAGTCTTTTCTGAGCAAAAATCTAGATTAGGCGGAAAGTGTCGTCCCTGCTTAGTCTGTGCGGACTGCACAGGCTAATCTAGGACGACACTTAACGCACATGCATAAAAAACCTTTTCACAGAGCGAGGCTCATATTAACTATCAATCAATGTCCGATAGAGGAGACGATCGCATTTACCTCTCTTCCTCCAAGAGACGCTTGTAGTTTCTCAGCTCCTCGGTCGCCTGCTTCAGCTGCTTCTGCATCGTGGTCGCCTGCCGCTCCTCCATCTGTAATCGGAACTGGAGCTCCGTCAGCTGCTTGCACTTCTCGGCCACCTGCGAACCGAAAGCGACGATTCAGCATTTTTTTAATGGCGTGTCGTTTGTAAACGGGCTCAATGCAAATGTGTAAAATGTCGGACAACGGTCTCCGCCATCTTGATAATGATATATTCTGTAGGTTTCCTTTCCGCTTAATCCTTGCGTATCCCTCCGTGGTTCATTCGAATGTATATTGCCTATTTCTAAAGAGTTCCTTTTCTCATCTGGTATAAAAAAAAACACACACACACACACACAATAAAGAAATCGCGCCCATATATTTTGTGCATTTTTCATGTATCATATGTTTGTCTGCAAGATGTTGGTGCATTTATTTTGAGATGTTTGAAGATAAACGTTTGGAGTGCGTTTATTGACCTACTGTGTTTTTGTCGAAATTTCACTGCAGAAACCCTGTTTTCTGAGGGTGTCTGCATTTACATTAAATATCGTTTTAATTAAAATTGCTCACCTGCTAACAATTTTAACGCATATTTCCAACTACTTACACAACAATTTGAGTATGATAAGCAAGAACTTCGAAAGTCTATAATATACCCGGTATTGCTTATTAATAAGTGTTCGTACTTATGCATATGTTTGGTAGTTTAATAATCACGTACACTTTAAGGCCGCAACAGAAAACCATATCATATCCAACGTGGAAACATTGATTATTATAGTATAACTTTAAACCATATAGTAAAAGACAAGTGATACCTGCAATCGTTCGAAGTGAATGTAAAATGTAAAGCAGATACAACAGTTTGACGCTAAAAATTCGGTGTTCTTAAATCTCATATTTACCTCTGCCACCTGTTTACGGAGCTCGTCCTGTATATTGGTGGTCCTCATGTCCGTGTACTTCTTGTCCCTCCCCAGTTGATCCAAGTCCGCCTTTAACACCGCTATCATCTTCTCATTGCTCGCAATGGCCCTGTCTCGTTTGTCCACCTCCATTTTCAGCTTCAAGATCTCAACCTTCCCGTCATCTCGCTCATGTATCACCGTCTCTGCTTCTTCTACCTTCGCTACCGCTTTATTCGCTATTTCTAGCTTAGTCTCTAGCTCACTCACCACTTTGGTCTTTTTCTCCAGTTCGCTTTCAAGCGTTTCGAGTCTAGACTTCGCTTTAACGGCTTCCCCTTCGGTCTTTTGTATCTCATTCAACAGCAGGTCTTGTTTTCTCTCCCAACGTTCTTCCTTTTGTTTATGCGCAGCTATTATGTTCTGATCTGAGCTCTGATAGTGTTTGATTATTTCTTTCTTTTCGTTGAGCTCCTGGTACAAATCGGTTATGGTTTCCGAGCTCCTGCGCACTGTGATATCATAATCGTTGCGTAACGCGTATAACCGGAAGTTGATATCGGCCTGTTCCTGTCGCAACCTCTCCTCTATGTATTCCGATATGGCCTTGCGCTCATCTGACGTCAACTTGGAGGCAAGCCGCTTGTGTTCGCGAAGTACAGCTATAATATTTAAATAAGAGACTCGCTCTGTGAAAAAGGGGTTATCTGCATGTGCGTAAAGCGTCGTCCCAGATTAGCATGTGCAGTCCGCACAGGCTAATCAGGGACGACACTTACCGCTTGTATGATATGTTTCGTTTATAGAAAGTCTTTTCTAAGCCATAATCCAGTTAGGCCGGAAATTGTCGTCCCTGATTAGCCTGCGCGGACTGCACAGGCTAATATGGGACGACACTTTACGCACATGCATTAAACCCCCTTTTCACAGAATGGGGCTAAAATATAAATGAAAATTTCATTCTCAACAAAATACACCAGTGCATCACTAATGTAGATCTATTTTAATTGATAATCGCGACTAAACAATCTTGAATCGAATTTTAAAATTTGCAAAGGAAGATTGTAATTAATTGATGACGACGAGGACAATAGAAAAAAAGGAAAACGCGGATGACATAATTTAACTTGAATTTAAATATCACTCTTCTTTTAGTATCACTATTTAGAATTAACTTCGACCAACATAATGCAATATTGAAATATGTATGCTTATTTTTTTATTAAAGAAAACAATCGATTTTTTTATTTTACAAATTTAACTCCTTGTTGATCTTAGTTAAGGATCCCACTCGTGGTGTAAGAGGCGATGGATAATAACCGCCATGTTATGTAATATGGGGATGGCGATGGTAATCATAATCGAAAAAAATAATTAACAAAATATAGAAATTCGACTTATAAAATCCATACAATTAATGGTAAAAAAGTAGTTAAGAACTCATAAACGCTGAAAACACTGGCAAGCTCCCATGAGATTAATTATCATTGAACTTAACGACATTCGTTAACCATGCAATATGAGCTATCAATTGCAAGCAAGATGAAATAAATTGATATCGGCCTTGGAACAGCGCTGGGAGACGGGTTTTATGAAATATCGACGGGCTACACGACACCTTTATGACCGTGCATTAGGTCACGAGATGGGAAAAAAATATAGTCTAAGCGCTAAATTCTGATATTGAAGCAATACTTTTAATGAAAACAAGTTGTCAATTTCAAAGATACGCTTGTCAATAAATCCTTTTAAGCAAATCATGCATTTTGTAAAAAAAACAACAACATTATTTTTTTTAAATAAATCATCTGACCTTATATTTAGACATTGAACTTCGGCCTAGTGACATTATTCTTGCACACGACATGTAAAACATATTATTACTGCATGTATTTACAAGTTACGCGCGAGACACCAAATCACAGCATGCTTAAAATTTCTATCAAGTAGTGCTCTAAACAAAGTAATGCGTTTTTTTATATTTAACCTTAAACTTAAAACACTATGGGATTGATTATATACTCAGTCTTAGATAGTGTAAGTACACGATCGTTTTTTGTTATCGAAATGTGTCGTATTACATAACAGCTGATCATATACAATACAAACGTTGAATTGTAAAAGTTCTATATCACACGTTACCGTCAAACCCAGGTAGTCCATTGGCAGAGCTCGTCATAGTGAAGCCTCTGTCCACATCGCAACTATTAGTGGACTGTAGCCGTCTCACGACCTTTGTTTTCCCGTCGTAGTTAAACTCGACGCTCCTGGAATTTACCTGAAACATGTCTTCATTCATTGTGTTCGTAGTTCAAATAACGCCCTCGTAGCGCACTCTTCAATAATAAGTAATAACCCACTTTTTCACTACTGTTCAGTCCTCTTCTACTTTATTGTCATTGTGGCTACTTTTACATATTTCGTGCTTTGGTAACGTGTTTTCCCATCTCGTGCAATTTTCTCATCAATTATCATGTTTTACTGTTCTGAGTATACCGGCCTGCAGATCGATTATGGCACCTTATTAAATATGATATAAAAATGTCAAAGCGGTAACATCATAATCCCGTAATAATTCGCATAATTAACATTGTATTTGTAATATGTGTCGTGTTCTGAGAAAACTGGGCAAAATGCTTGTGCGAAAATTGTCATCCCAGATTAGCCTGTGCAGTCCTTACAGGCTAATCAGGGACGACAATTTCCGCTTTTATGGAATTTTTGGTTTAAATGATGTCTTTTTAGCGAAAATCTAGTTTAGGCGGAAAGTGTCGTCCCGGATTAGCCTGTGCGGACTGCACAGGCTAATCTAGGATGACACTTTTCGCACAAGCATTTTGCCCAGTTTTCTCAGAACACGCCACATATGTCCATCCGACAGACCCGGTATTTGTCTGATGCTCTTTATCGATGTTAAATAAAGTTAGCTTTTAACACTTTTCAGGAATCTCCCAATTTAATTTTTAAAAATCCGAAAGAAAGTCATTTCAGCGACTGTGGCCTCTTCCAAAAAATGAGGCAATTATTTAGAAACATAAATCACTTTTTAACAAAGTAAAAGTATACGGTGTATCCGTGTTCTGTCTCTTAAGGATTGGTGGATAAACCACCGTCGCAGTTAACAGCAATCACCTTTGGGTAAACTTTCAATTATAGTATAAATAAACAAATATTTGCCTTTTATCGCTCTCGTTGAAGTACTTAACAGAAAACAGTATCAGTCGTAAAAGATAAATGCTAATTTATTATGACCAATTTTTATTTAAGTATCAATGATAAATATTGCGAAGATTGAAACACGCAGCTTAAATGCATAACATCAACGTAGCGGATTTCTTCGTATTTGTAATTTAGCATTGTCTTCAAATAGATTCGGTCAGAGCGCTAAATGAAAGGAATCGTACATAAAGGCGTCCATGAACCGTATGTTATACTTCAAACGTCGAAGTAGGACCTTGGTTAACTGATATAATTGTAAGATATTGCACTGCTATTGTCCACCATGTGTGTGTTATTAAACACGTGCAGAGGAATTGGTCATTTTAAAATGCGGTCTGTATAAAATGTCATGAAACCTTATCATGGTAGTTATAGGCGGTCGCCGTTAAAGAAATCGCCCATTCCGTGTATTATATACACAATAACGTAAGTATTCAGAAAACTAATTCAGGTACACAGTGTACAAAAAATGTTAAATCCATGTATGTTAAATGCACTCAACAATATTTCCATAATCCGCAGATAAAATGCAATTTGCACAGGCACGGAAGCAATTTGTTTGTACAGTTTCGTTATACTCCTTTCAGCCGATTTAACGTTTAATTTGCATATCAATATCCGATATGATTAAATTTGCAATCGATAATGTACGAAGCATCGAGGGACCTGTATAACAATTCCCGTGGATGTCAAGTTATGAATTATTCATGATCTTAATGAGTCTAATCTGATTTTGATGATACTCATCAAAGATTGATTCATATCGGTCGGTAGAGATCTAGTAATAGAACAACATTTATGGAACACTCGATTTGCTCTGTGATTACATTAAATCCGGGAAATGTCCCGGTGAGAATGGGTATAATGAGATTGCAAAATAGTTTTAGCATATGTTTACGTGTACGTCTAAAAGTACCGTTATAAAATCAGTGGACCCACATTAACTAGATTCTCCTACTACTCACCTTATGGTTTGCTTCGAATCTTAAGCTTTATATTTTTATTAGATAGGACAGCTAAAGGCTCAGATCTTATTCAAACAAGCCGCTCCCTGGGAAAACCGGGCTTAGTGCGTACAGTATCGTCATAGATTCGCATGTGCCTACCGAACAGGCTTATCAGAGACGACACTTTCCGCTATTATGGAATTTTTCGTATAAAAGAGGTAACTTTTTTTTAATGACAATCGAGTCCAGGCGGAAATAATCGTCTCTGTTTAGCCTGTGCGGACTGTACGAGCTAATATGGGACGAAACTTTACCAGATGCATTAAGCCCGGTTTTCCCAGAGACCGACTCAATCATATATAAATATATATGCAAATTAATTTACGCAAACAGAACTGACAATAAGAAAACAGAAAAACCGGGTAAGCAAATTGAAGAAACACAATTTCAAAAGACCTTTTAATTAATACAATGTGCAATTAAATGTTTATAGAAACAAAATGAACATGAGCTTTAAAACTCTCTAAGTTTCTATATACGGGGACATAGTGACAATAATGTACATAAACGACTATTACTTGATTTCGTAAAACCCACTACAGCCATGTAACATTTCAAAGTACATATTATAAAATATTTTCTTTTTCGTGCGCGTGAAATCTAGATGTATAGAATGTCGAATGTTTTATTACTAATACATGGTACCCATTGCATTCAAAGGATTGTTTACAGCTCGCACTACTATTCTATACCGGTTAGGAAAATTGAATTAATTATCTCTTCGCACCCTCTCGCGGTCAATTTTCTGGTGGAAAAAGAAGAGTTGTGTAATAATCTGACCAATGATCAAGACACCTTCAAAGGTCGCACTGACCCTGATTCCGATAATAAAATATATTGGTGTTTCTACGGAAACGGTATGACTGAGAAAAACGTGTGATGTTGAACCGATTGCTTATTATTTCTTTCCTAGGCAAGTATTGTTTCACCTGAAACCATAGAGCCATCTGCTAGTTCTGGTGATATAACAAAGCTACCTGAAACCATAGAGCCATCTGCTAGTTCTGGTGATATAACAAAGCTACCTGAAACCATAGAGCCATCTGCTAGTTCTGGTGATATAACAAAGCTACCTGAAACCATAGAGCCATCTGCTAGTTCTGGTGATATAACAAAGCTACCTGAAACCATAGAGCCATCTGCTAGTTCTGGTGATATAACAAAGCTACCTGAAACCATAGAGCCATCTGCTAGTTCTGGTGATATAACAAAGCTACCTGAAACCATAGAGCCATCTGCTAGTTCTGGTGATATAACAAAGCTACCTGAAACCATAGAGCCATCTGCTAGTTCTGGTGATATAACAAAGCTACCTGAAACCATAAAGCCATCTGCTAGTTCTGGTGATATAACAAAGCTACCTGAAACCATGAAGCCATCTGCTAGTTCTGGTGATATAACAAAGCTTTTCCAGTGTTTTGATTATGAGAACCTGCTAATAACAGAATTTCGAGAAGTTGTGAAAAAACGTTCAATGTTTCCTAACTGGAGTATGCTGTGATAATGAACAATTCAATATATCTCTGTGATAATGAACAATTCAATATATCTACATGTATATATCTTTGAAAAAGAATAGCTTACTGATAAAAGGTTAACGAACGTCTCACCGTATGCGTATCATTAACACAGCTGTGTCCGTCCGTCTGTTCGTCCGTCTGTCTGTCAGTCTAAAGTAAAAGTTATCAACGTATAGTGCATTTATAAAATGTGAAAATAAAGAAGTACAATTTCAAACACTTATAGCATCCGATGTCCAATATTACATAATAACATGTTTGATGTCTGTTTAATTATCTGGTACACACACATTTATAATGTAACAACTAAGCGATTACGGAGACCTCATTATGAAAATGTTTCCCGAAAATGCATTGGTGTGCAATTAACAATTCAATGCGAAAGCTATTTTGTGTCGGTCTCGTATTGCAGCAATTAAGATGCTATACGTCATCCATCCCTATTAATACACAGAGTATTATCAGCGACTTTATCAACATTCCTTTAATTATTGACTTGATAGAGCGACTTATAAAAGCTACACCTCTTGGTTATGCAAACAACGTAGTTGATAGGCGGGTGAATACAGGAGAGATTTCAATGTGGTCTTCGTCATCTTTTATATTAAAACTGTACTAAAATTAAATATGCAAAATTCCTTATAGAACTTCCGTAGTCAGGAAATCACGAAAACGTCATTGTTGTTGTTGTTGTTTTTATAAGTGTGCGTATAACACTTTCCAAGACAAAACCTGTATTATTGAAATGGTGTTAAAAAAAACTTAAACGACATGGATTTGTTCATGGTTTCTTTACAGTTTTTCTCGTGGTAACATCAAACTAAGAAAGGAGCATAATCGTTACACTATTCACTAGATGCAGTATTAAATTTTGTAAATTCCCAAATAGTAGTTATGTCATTGATAAAGGTTTTATCTTGGAACACAATATATTGCATTTGTTTTTGTCCGAAAAAAAAAATATCAATACATTTTACATGTATATAAGAAAATCCCCTGAAGTAGAATGACCAGTTTTGGCATAAAAAAAATACTTATGAAATTGTTGTAGAGATCTATAACTTTTTATGAAGATATTTACAAAATGTAAATAATACTCACCGCAAAAGAACTTAAATTCCAGAAACTATCTTATATATCAAGTTCTTAGACCTCTTACTATGACTCGGTTTTAGAAGATGCAATGAGTCGCGTTTGCTGCTCTGCAAAACCCGATAATACACAAAAAAAACGTTCGATGAGCACGACTGAATTCAGTGTCCTTCAATGCGATAATTACAAAAAGAATTGTGAACACCGGTATAAGCATCCTTCTTATGTATAGTTAATTAAAATGGACTTAGCTGGTATCGAACACTCTTAAATTAGTTTTGTAATGTATTCAACTAATTATTGGACCCCATTGGAAATAAGCTTTCAGCTTAATGGGTTATCCATCGGTCCTTAGCATTCATGCTCATATGAGCATACTTAACCCTTTAAGCGCTGGAACCGAATTTTAAAGGCCTTTGCAAACAGNACTTTTATTCTTGGTTTTATGTTGTAGGTCGTTAGTTATGATGTTAATATTTGTCAATTTGAAGCATTTAATGACAAACTTCAAAACATGCCAAAATCTGTGAAAGGTCCCTTTAATATAAATTAATTTGTGTGTTAAAATGTATATTTTTTTACAGAGACGTTGATAGAGACGTAGATAACATGTTATCTACGTCTCTGGTTTTTGTCATGAATGTAGCTGTGTGAACAAAACAATATTTGTAAAGGCATGACTTGAAAAGTACAAACAAACAAACAAACAAACAAAAAAGTACATTTATCTTACATTACAAAATAATCCTTCTAAACGAAATATCTAAATGCTTTACTCACTACGTATGTATTTTTATTAAAAGCCGTTCAAACGTCTCATAAATTGGCAGATCTCACTATCTATTTAAAAACAACAATATTTGTCCACATCATGCAGTGAAGAACTACTTATTTATTAGAGCAAAACAAGACTTATGGTAAAATACGGTATACTACTGTCCTATTTTTAAAGGGACACACTGCTGTTAATTGTTTATTATAGTTTGAAACATGTAATGAACTTCGTTTAATATCGCATTATTTCGTACATTTAAGTACGATAATTTGGTCAAAATCAAAACAAGATATGGGTTAAAATATTCACATCAGAAAATCGACTGCCTCTGTGGTGTAGACGTAAAACATACTCTTTTTCATCGAGATGTCCCAGGTTGGATTCCCGCGGGAGGAAAAAAGTTTTTATCCACGCTTTCTACCATACTTATTTTAGAATATTCCAAATAATATATTGTTAATAAATAAATAAATAACATGAACAAGTCCATCTATTTCCCAAGTCAAAATTCCCCCCTGTCCTACAGTATAGAAAACGTTCCTGATCTCTATTGGTTGCATGTCTGACAATTTCGGAGTGAACTGTGTGTGGGGCTCGAAGCTTCGATCTTCCGCTCCGTTAGCGAAAGACGTTACCACAGAGATCACAGAGAACAACACTATTTGTATGCTGCAAAATAATAGCTTACATATTATCTTTTAAAATACAATCTTTCAAATAATAGCAAAATATTTATTGAAATTGTTATATAAGTTTTTCTTTTCTTAGCATATCAATAATTATAATTATGTTGTAAACAAAAGTGTTTTGTTTTTAAAGTGATGTTTATGTATAATAAGACATGCTTAAACATGTCATTTATGAACATATAATAGGTTTGTATAATCTTTAAGTTGTCGTTTACAATTGACTGAATATCCGTCACGACCCTGCTCATTCCTTATGTTTCAATACCTGACCTGCCCTGTCCTGCAATGCCCTGGTCTATATACCTTTTTCTATATTCTTGTTATGTAACCTGGCACTAAAATTGTGTTGCCAACTGTAAAGGTTTATAATAATTATTGTTAAAACATGTCTTATTTAATTATTCCCATTATTAGTACATTAACAGTTCGCATTACAACTGTTATGCAGGCCTACCGACATGTACGTGTTTGTAAACGGCACAACTCTTCAGAAATACTGAGAGTATCCCTTTAACAAAGAAAACCACGCCAAAGCCACGCTTTAAGGTCTTGCGTATAGAATTTCACATTGGACAGGTAGTAAAGAAATCAATGTTCCGTGATGGAAGTATGTCGTTGGAGAACTATTGTTTTATGCAGTGAATGTCAATTCAACATTGAAGCCACTGATTCGTACAATATTACATTTTTCAATTCAATTTATTTTACATGCAACGTGTTTTTTTTTCGAATGTTATATAAACGACGCATATAAGTCGACAATTACACCATTTGTAATAGTTGTCTTTTTCGGGAAAATTTTACTAATTTAAGGTTGATTACCTACAAATGTATGCGTTGAGTAAAATTTAATTTTATCAATTGCACATTGCATTATTTTTTATACTAAAATAACACGACAACCCAAAACAATATCATTCGCGCTATGCTCATATGACTAAGTTGAAGTACATGCATGCGTCAATTGTTTCCAATCACTAAGTCTATTTAACTGATTCAAATTTGCACTGCATAAATGCGCGTTTTTAACTTGCTTATGAATACGTTCAACATTCAATATTCTAAAAGTATACAGACCAAATTAGAACGTGAGTATTTTTCATATTGTAAATGAGCCTCGTTCTGGAAAAAAAACTGGGCTTAATGCATTCCACACAGGCTAATCAGGGACGACACTTTCCGCCTAAAACGGGATTTTCGTTTAGAAGAGAAATCCTAAAAGTGGATGGTGCAGTCCCCGATTAACCTGTGCAGTCTTGGATGACACTGTGCAGTCCCCGATTAACCTGTGCAGTCTTGGATGACACTTTGCAGTCCCCGATTAACCTGTGCAGTCTTGGATGACACTGCAGTCCCCGATTAACCTGTGCAGTCTTGGATGAAACTGTGCAGTCCCCGATTAACATGTGCAGTCTTGGATGACACTTTGCGCACATGCTTTAAACCCAGTTGTCTCAGAAAAATGATCAAATAATTAAAAACACATCTTTTGCGTAATGTTCTGTAACTGCTAGTTCTGCACGTGGTTTTCGCCAGTGTCCGATGCTTTGTGAATTAGCCTCTTTTCATGTATCTTCGGCTATTTCAGAGTAAACTCGACAAAGAAACAGTATTAACTAGAAAATAAAGGGAAGATTACTTATTCTATGATGGCACCATAGCAACCCTGATTTTGTATATCTTTTTATCGATCAGTTCAGTTCATTAAAAGTATTGACATGTGCACAACATGTGAACAGCCATTCTGACTAAACTAAAAAAAAAAATCCGCCGTTTTTTCTTAATTCTACCTTTTTGAACCAATTTACACAATCGATGTCTTAGATTTCTCTCAATACGCATAATTTACCCAGGTTTTATAAAAGAAAAATATTTCATACATTCCAAAATATGGGGGGTGGGTGTATCTATAGAAATGGAAGAAACTATCTGGATCTGGATAGATACGTCGAAGATACCAATTTTGGCTTTTACTGAACGGTGGACGGCTTTGAGTCCGTTTCCTGGGTAGAACCAGTACTTGGTGTCTTTGGGAGAGATCTAAAGAACGCTCCCACAGTGGGGATCGAACCCTCCCGGTCGCTAGGCTGACACCTTATCAACTTCGCCACGACCCTATGCAAAAAGGATATTAATATAGGTTCGCATGATAGTGTCCCATAATCCGGAAAAGTTGGTTTTCACTGGACATTCCATTTTTCACTTCAAATCAAGACTGCAACAAAATAAAACATGTATGTTAATATAATAATTTGACCTACCGGTAGATTATCAGTTTTTATTCGTTATTATTTACAACCACACGTGAATAAATGACACTAAGATATAACAATATACTGACTCATGCACGTTCAACAGTGATCGGCATTAGAAATTATATGGTGATGACCAATATTTTGGAATAATTGTTTGTGTTGTACCTCGTGTCCTGTAAGCAAATGTCTTCAATAAAGATATTTATTTATTGAACTGCATTGTGGTAACAGTGATATTATCTAACAGACGTTATATATGACGTTCGTTGGATTTGAAATCCCACATAGTTTGACATGCAATCGATACACGGTTCGGTTTCAATACGATACGCCCAGACATGATCAGACCCATGGTCCTCAAGGAGCTCCGGCATGAGATCCTTGACCTAGTGTCACTGATATTTCAAAAGTCCTTAGACTCTGGTAAACTCCCATCCGATTGGACGAAGGCAAACGTCTCCCCTCAATTAAAAAAAGGTGACACTAGCGACCCAGCAAACTATAGGCCCATATCACTAACATGTGTTCTATGCAAACTCCTAGAACACATTATCGCATCTAGCCTATCCACACACTTCACCAAACACGACATACTCTACGAGCTGCAACACGGGTTCCGTGAAAGGCGATCCTGTGAGACTCAGCTTGTGGAGTTAGTCGATGACTTAGCAAAAACTCTTGCATCAGGCAAACAGACCGACTTAATCCTTCTCGATTTTAGTAAAGCCTTCGACAAAGTCAACCACCTCAAATTACTATACAAACTTAAGGAACATGGTGCTTCTGACCAGACCATATCCTGGATCCAGTCCTTCCTAATTGGCAGATCCCAATCAGTCGTAGTAGATGGCACTAAGTCTGACCAAGTCCCAGTTACCTCTGGAGTTCCACAGGGATCTGTCCTCGGCCCTCTCCTCTTCCTCTTATATATCAATGACCTCCCTTCCCTGGTTACATCCCAAGTACGCCTCTTTGCGGATGACACTGCCATCTACCTAACAGTGACATCTGAGGCAGACTGCCAAACGCTACAAAACGATCTCTGCAAACTAGAGAAATGGGAAAAATCATGGGACATGGAGTTTAATCCTGGCAAGTGCCAGGTTCTCCATGTCACACGGAATCGTAAGCCCATTGAGCACCCCTACAAGCTCCACGGTCAAACCTTATCCCCAGTTAAGGACGCAAAATACCTTGGTGTTGACATTTGCCATGATTTAAGTTGGAACACACATATCTCCAGGATCACAACAAATGCAAATAAAACACTAGGTTTCCTCAAACGTAACATCAAGACAAAACATGAAAAGGTCAAAACACTATCATATCAAACACTAGTACGTCCCCAACTTGAATATGCTTCCCCCGTATGGTCACCACACACTCAGGTCAACAATCACAACATAGAAATGATTCAGCGGCGAGCAGTCAGATGGGTTAAAAATGACTACTCCCACTACACCAGTGTCACACACCTACAAAATACACTCAACTGGCGCACCCTCGAGAACAGACGCATAGATGCTAAACTTGTACTTTTCTACAAAGTATATCACCATCTTGTGGCCATATCCCTCCCATCCTATCTTGAAGTCCCAACCAGGTTAAACAGACACATGCATCCCCTCAGTCTCCGTCAAGTCCACACAGGTTATGATTATTTCAAGTTCTCCTTCTTCCCCCACACCACAGTCCTGTGGAACAGGTTACCCCACCCCGTCGCAACGCTGCCTAATCTTGAGAGCTTCAAGCAGGCAGTAGCCCAACTTAGCCATTAAACCATGGGAATTGTTTTTATCCATTTTTATCCCTTGTATACTATATGACCTTTAAATCTCTTAATCACCTAACATCACTTTCTTTATTATTGCACAAATCTTCACTTTGCTGAAAGATATCTCTCTCAGTTTTTACTCTTTTACTTTACTAACAGCCAACGCGAGAGGCGTGAGGCAGTACTATGAGATAGATAGATAGATATTAAATAAACTGTTGATACGCATGTGCATATTTAAGTTTTTCTGAGAAAAGTCTAACTCACAATTTTCACATTTTTTTCGAAAATATACTTGCTGTTAAAAAATATTTTCTTGTGGATAATTTCCGATTACCTCCCCTTTCTAATTATCTTCATAAAGGAGAATTTCGACCACCGAGAGAAAACAAAAACACGTGTTCAGATATTTCTCAGAAAATACAAAATAGCGATGGGTAGAGCATTAAAGAAGGTATGTTGTGTTTTTAGATTAAATTGTCAATTCATATTCCTGAATTTGCACATAATCTCATTCAATTTATAAGCGTTATAATTTATCACAGGGTATAATCAAGAAAAATTAAATAATTTTGAAATTTAAGACAATATTCTGTTGTTAGGGTATCACGTTTACAGATTTTTGTAAACGTTTAAACGAAATGAAATAAACGAAACGTTACCGTTTAAACGGTACCCCTATGTCCGCTTAAAAAGCATCAGTACGATCGCATTTCCAAACTGAAAGTAGTAATTATTTCCGGAAGTTATATTCAGTGCATATCCCTTTCGCGCAATGACATCGTACTGAAACCATAAACTATTATAAACCAGACCATCCGTATCACCACATGTGTATTGGTCATTCTATTAAAACAATTAAAGAACGTCGAAAATAATGTAAAATGAAAAATACTGTATCTGAAAATGACACTCAGAAATAAATGTACATATTTTGCATATGGAATACAATTAGCTGAAATAATTCGCGTTCAGAATAAATCTGAACCAAGAGTCTGCCAAAGCAAAAATCATCAAAAGACTCTAAGGCGGCAATTTATATTGACTAGGAATACAATGTGCATATTGTTTGACTGCAGAAAATGAAAAACCAGTTAACTAGCAAAAACGTAATCAATATATAATTTGGTTAAAATATTGCTTTTCAACATGCTGCTGCAGTGCTTTACTTTGCTAATCAATCAATTGAAATATTTCAAGATGGCAGCATATGCACTGTTTCTTTGCCAAGTTGTACGATTTTTGGAAAGTATCAAAGATTTCCCGTTAGTTTTCGTTCCTGTCCGTGTCATCCGCTAACCAATCAGAAATAGATTACTGCCGAAATCAGTAGTGCCTGGATTTACCGCAAGTACCCGGATTTCGCAGTTCGTCATCGATATACTTCGTACGGCTAACAGCTACATTATTTGCAACCCCCCAAAGTTTATTATATTGATATTGACTGTCGTTTAAACGTATACTGTTTTTGTCAACGTTTTTGAGCAAAACACGAAACGCGACCGTTTAAACGTGATACCCTTATTCTGGGGTCGCCAATATTGTGTGATATTGGTTACGTTTTGTGACAATCATAACAAATAAACTTAAATCATGAACATTTAATTATTGATTATTTTATAATTGTACACTAAATTCAAAATTCTAAAATTGCAACCGCAACATGTATACTGCTGGGGGGTTTAAATCCTCCTTGTTTGATAGTTATTTTCAATTAAGGCTTTGACAGATTTCAACCAATCTNTCATTTGATTTATCATGTTTTCTTCAGCAGAAATTCTCTTTTGAAGACAGAAAAATGTGAAAATGAGTAGATGAATAAAGAATGTCAGTGTTCAATACAGATCAGTTTATTCGCTTGGCAGGAAAGCCAAGGCTCACAGTTTGGATTTTCTAAGCTTTTCTAAATAAACTTATCTGTATTCAACACAACCTTATATTTTCAGTGTATTCCAGAAAAAATTAGCTGTGCGTTTGGAAAAATTATTGGTTACATTGACACATAAGTCATTATCATTATAAGCAAAGAAACAAGTTGGCACTAAGAAACTGGAATTGGAAGCCATACAAAATAGTTTTTGAAAAAGCAATTGTTCCATAAAATATATTAATTCCAAAAGTGTGAAAATTATCATAATTTTCAGAGAGTT